>PVKZ01002868.1:66664-91671 GCA_004027375.1 Macroglossus sobrinus | reverse complement strand
TTTGAAAGGCCAAATAAGTGGTATCCTCAAAAGTAGTTTTACAATAAATGCAAAAACATCTTTTGGTAATAAAGTAATTTCTTATTGTTCTCAATAAGTGCCAAGAGCAACGTGCAAAATTCTAGAAGTGACAGCTAATGTAACTCAGTAGTGACAGTCAGGCCCTGTGCTAAGTGCTTTACCTGTTTTAACTCATTTAATATTAACAACTAACTTAAGATGGTAAACATGGTATTTAAATGCTGGGAGCCTGGTCCCAGAGCCTATGTCTTTAGCATTGCTACAAGGAGTTCAAGTGACCTACAGAATTTAAATGTGTGGCTTGCTGGTGATGTTACTTGCTACAGAATCAAAGATTATTGATAATAGAGAAATGAATTGTTAGCACACAGCACAATTTTTTCTAGATTCTAAAATTTCAATTCTCTTAAATTCTTGTGTGAGTGTAGGTGTTAGCTGAAAATTCGTCTAAATTGCAAAGTGTCTGTGTGTGTGTGTGTGTGTGTGTGTGTGTGTGTGTGTGTGTGTGTGTTTAGATTTTCAATTTAGACTAAGAAAACATTGCTTTATACTTTGAAAATAGACTTCAAGGGGTTCACGAAAAAGCTCTCCAAGAGACACATGTCTTCTAGGAGAAGACTTTTAGAGGCTCAAGAAGGCTATTGAACATCACCAGGCTCCCATGGCTCCTAGGAAAAGAGGGCTTTCTTAAATCAAGTGTAAATGAGATGTAAACATAAGGATTACTTTTTCTTTAAATACCAATGGTTTAAAACTCAATAGAACGATTGGAGCAGGAAGGAATAGGCACTACTCACGATGACTGGGTCCTATCCCACTCCTGAGAGAAAGCCCATTTTAATCTCTTTTAGCTACAGCAGAGGGAAGCATGGACAGCAAAGTGAAATTTCAAAATGCAAAACTAATAAAAGTAGTAAAAGAGTATCAGGAGTGATTATAAATTTTTAAAAATTGATAGGAATTCCTAGTGTCATTGGAGCCCTGACATGAATTGAGAAAAACTATGTGCATAAATCTAGGGGTGGGAATATTCACCTTCTTTTTGGATGTTTTGGTTATTGTTGAATGTAAGCCTGAGAGAGGAAGATTAAGGTGGAAAAGGTCATTCCCCTCCTTAGATATCCCAGTCTTCTTCCTCTGCTGTAGCACTTGGAAAAATTTTGCAGAGCTACTTTTCTGTTTATCCACCAAATTAGCTATGAAGTTTTTCCTGCCAACGTTAAATCTTCCTAGGCTTCTTGGTTCCACTTGTCTTCTTAGATTAGATTCTCTTCAAGGCCAATACCCCTGGAATCTCAGCTCCATTTCCAAGATAATTTCTGTAGGAAGACAAGTTTGGCATGTCAGCTTTTTATATGTGCTGCGGGAGTTGGTGTGTGTGCGTGTGTGTGCGTGCGTGCGTGCGTGCGTGTGTGTGTGTGTGTGTGTGTGTGTGGAGAGAGAGAGAGAGACAGAGAGAGAGACTGAGACCACACAATTGTATTAGCCTTGGAAATCCAAATGGAACTTCTGTTAGTTACATTTTGAAATTATTCATTATCCAGACATATGACAAACTCCAATGAAGCACTGAGGTTTCATACGATAGACTCTGGAAGACTACCAAAACACAAAAGCTCTCCCGGGCACCAGGACTCCACGACTCTCCTAGGACTTGGATGATTTTTTTCAGGAGGGTGTTCATTTCAGAACTAAGAGGTTAAGTATGGTATGTGAGCATTAAAGTTTTCTCTCACTTCACCAGAGCCTCAGAATGAAGACTTAGGCTGGCAGAGGAACAGCATAGCAAGAGCCTGGCAAGGACACAAAAGACTCAAGGAGACCTTTAATTCCTAAACAATGAATGGTCACGGGATTACAGATAAGCTTTGTAAGGGAAAGAAATGGAGCGCTAAATCCGGCTTGTCCCAGACGAGCCCAGCCCAGAGGCAGCACCCAGGTTCGGTCTTACCTATCATCACAGTAGGGCTAATCAATGGGGCAAGGTCAGGGTGGATTCGGAGAGGGCCTGGAAGCCTCCCGTGGACTCTGCATTCAGGCCAGCATACTCACCACGGCAGATGACGTGCATGAGGTCTGATGACATTTGCTCAGGTGAAAAGTGCAGGGTGTGGTGTTATCAAGGCTTTGTTTAGCTGGGTACTCATAATTCTTCTGAGATCACAGGATCTTGAGTGTCAGATAGCTTGGTTGAGAAAGGCAAGGGGATACAGTTGCCCCATGTTTGGTAATGTCTTTAAGGTTCACCTTAGCTGCTATGTAAATACAGTATCAGCAGAATGTTCATTTTTATTCATTGCGCTGTAAGTTAAGCATTAAGGATTATTCTGAGTAATAATTAAAGACTCATGACTAACTTAGGGTAGTTCTCTGGCAATTTAATTTATTTTCACCTTTATTACTTGCAGAACTTTTTTTTTTCAGTTTACGTACGAAAGTTATACCCCCTTCCTTTTTTTTGGTGTACAATTGTGTAAGTTTTAACAACGCTCGAAGTCATGTAACAATCATCACTACCAGAATACAGAACAATTCCCTCACCCCCAAAATATCTCTCAAGCTTCTTCTTTGAAGTCAAATCCTTTACACATCCCCAGGCTCTGACAACTTTGTCCTATACTTTTGGCTTTTCCAAATGTTATATACCTATTGAGTCTTCTTCTTTCACTTAGGGTAATGCATTTGAAAACCATTGATATTACTGTGTATATCTTTAGTCCTTTCTTGTTATTCCTGAGTTTAATTCCATTGTATGGATGGCCCACAGTTTATTTATCCATCTACCCTTTGAAAAACACGTTGATAGTTTCTAGTTGTTGGTGATTATAAATAATGCTATTATAAACATTTGCATACAGGTTTTTGTGTGAACTTGAGTTTTCATTGCTCTTGGGTAACTATCTAATAGTGGGAATGCTGAGTCATGTGTTCACGTATGTTTATATCATAAGAACTTGCCAAACAAACTCTTTTCCAGAGTAGCTATACTGTTGTGCATTCCTACCAGCAATGTATGGAAGTTCTAGATGGTCTACATCCTTGTCAGTCCTTGGAAATATCTGTTTTGTTTTTATTTTTAGCTATTCTAATAAGTCTGTTTATCTTGCTGTGGTTTTAATTTACACTTCCCTAATGACCAATATACTTTTGAGCGTTTTTTTTCATGTACATATTTTCCATCTATACATCTTTTTTTGGTGATGCATCTGTTCAAATTTTTTGCCTAGTTTTATTTGCTTGTTTGTTTTCTTATTGTTAAAATTTAAAAGTTCTTTGTATTGTCTAAATACAAGTTCTCTGATGGGTATGTGATTTCTGAAAATTTTATCTCAGCCTATAACTTGAATTTCCATTCTCTTCAGAGTATTTTTTTCAGAGCAAATTTTTCAATTTTCTTGAAAACCAATATATCAGATTTTTTGTTTAGTTATTTATATTTGAGGGGGAGGAGAGAATCATGCTTTTGGTTTTATCTGGAAACTCCTTGCCTAGCCCAAGGTCATAAGATTTTCTTCTGTTTTCTTCTAAAAGTTGTATAGTTTAACTTTTTGCACTTCTGTCTGTGAACCATCTAAAGTTAAAATTTTTTTTAACCTTTTGGACAAGGTCACTTGTTAATTGAGACCAGCATGCCCATTTACATTTGGTCTCTGGCATATAAACTTAGAGCTACAAGATGGATTTATCAGGCATATACTCAGTATTCATTTCTTTAATCAATCAACAGATATTTATTAACCATGGCGTTTCACTTTCATTAGTGCCTTCTGAGAAATTTAGAACAGTCATGGTCAGATATCCTGTACTCTTAGTTCACATCTTTGGATTTCATTGTCCTGGCAGTTATTCCCATGGAACTATTTTCATTAGCAGCCCACTGACAGATATACAATCAAGGAGTTTGGAGTCCAAAGTTGAAAGTATATCTGTCTTATATCTCTCTTCAGTAAAATTCTATTTATTTTTCTCCTGACAAACAAACAAACCAAAACTTCATCTTTACAAGCAAAGTGAAGCACAAAATGGATGGAGGTACTTGGTCAGATAATTCAAACTTTCAAAGTTCTGCTGTTTCTCTTCATCTTGACTAACGTATATCAGTGTTTTACCTACAGCTGATAGGAATTTGGAGGTCACCTCATTCTAGTCCTTCATCGGACCACTTAAGCTATCAAATATTATTGCTGAGAACCTTCTATGTGTACATGTCAGATGAGAAAATTAAAGCTCAGCAAAATTAAGGGAGCTGCCCACATCCTGGGGCTTATCCAGGGGCCACTAAATCATAGTTCCCACATCTCTCTCCACAGCAACCTTCTCACATTTTTTCACATCTTCCACAGGTCACAGCTCTCTGGTACTTCTTTCCCAGAGCCAGTCTCAGCCCCAGTGGTGAATAACAGGACATGTGTGTCTTTTGTTTTAGGAAGTGGACTACAGCTTAGGGACATGGACTTTAGGAAAGAGACTGTTTGGGGGTAATGAGTTGAAAGAAAAGTTTTTAAAAGGAGGGCTGTGATTTGGGGGATGAGGTAACTTGAACGAAAAAATCAGGAGCTGTGGTTTGGAAATAGCGTTTTAAGAAGGGAGGCTATGGTTTTGAAACTTTTTGAGATGAGGATGTACAGTTAATGAGAGGGGACTAGAAAGATGAAGAATGTGGTTTCGGACAAGGAGGTTAAAAGATAAGTTAGGAGAAAAAGTTTTAAGAAATGATTTACGATTCAGGCCAAGATTTACGTATGTTAGGCTAAAATTCACATGTTAGATACATTTCAAAATTGCACTTAACAGAACAAAAGTACAGTTTTGAATATTATGCAGTGAGTTTTTTTAACAATAACTTTTAATGTTTCCTTCTTTAAAATAAGTGTTTAGGTTGTGAACACAGTACCTGGCAGAAGGGTGTGTAATCTGTCATGCTCTACCTGCTGAGTGACATAGATTTTTCTTTTAAGCCCCAGAAGTTCCTTTAAGCCTTTGGCCATGGGAGGAGCTAATGGCAGTTTGATTGGGCTTCTGCCAAACATGAGAAAAAAAAAAAACATACTGCACCTTATCACTGGTTCCCAGCCCCCTAGATAAAGTGATTGCCTCCTTCACAGTGTGTCATGAATTATACACTCATAGTGTTTCAACTGAACTCCGTGATTGAGAGAGGATAGATTTCTCCCAGGAGCACTAAAGCTACAAGGGGACAAAGAGACTGCAGTATGCTAAGCAGGCTGCTGGGTTTAGTCCTCCATGCTATTATGTTATTAAGTGTATGACTTAATGTATATTCCATATGCACAGAAAGGGTGCAACTCAAAGCTATCCTTCCAAGTTGGTATTTAAAAACAGTTTACATCCATGGATGAAGATACCACAAGGAAGCCAGAATGGGTAAAGGGATCCAGCTTGCTTCTTCAATATATTAAGAGTTAGGATTTCCTTAGTTTGGGAATGCAGTGTAATAATTCTGAATGGGAGTCAGAATTTCTTGGTTACTGCCATTTACTATCTAGGTGACCATTGGCAAGTTCCTTAACTTCTCTACTAGTCAGATTCCTCAACTCTATAATAAGGATAATAAATACAGTCTTCCATCACTTAATGATGGGAATATGTATTGTATTCATCAGGCAACTTTGTTGTTGTGTAAACATCATAGAGTATACTTACACAAACCTAGATAGTATAGCCTACTACACACCTAGGCTATATGGTAGAGCCTATTGCTCTTAGGCTACAAATTTACACAGCATGTTACAGTACTGAATAGTATGGGTGAGTATAACACAATAGGTAAGTATTTGTATATCTAAAAACATCTAAACACAGAAAAGGTAGCTAAAAATACAATATGAAAGATAAAATGGTATAGGGCAGTTAGCATAAGTAGAGCTTACAGAACCCTAAGTTGCTCTGGGTGAGTCAGTAAGTGAACGGTAAGTGAATGTGAAGGCCTGGGACATTGCTGTACACTACTGTAGACTTTATAAACACTGTTCCACAAGCCCATCCCCACCACCTTCTGACAAGGTTAGAAATTTAGAAAATCAAGGTGGAGAGATAAAGAAATTGAGAATTGTAATAGCAATGTGGTTTTTGGCAATTGCATGTTGTAGCAGTGGTCAGATTAAGAAACTTTGTGGTATTCGCTTAAAAAGAATAATGAGGACTCATTATTTTGACTTTAGAAATTTGTTTTTGGTTCCATTGACTCTATCTGACACAAAGGGCTCCCTCTGGCTTGAAATGATAAAAGAAATAAAACTTATCTAGGCTTTACATTGTAAAAACTTATTTCTAAATAAAAGAAATATATTTCTGAAGTATAGGGACAGGCTGGCTCTATACTACCATGAAAGATCTTTCTAAAGTATCAGCGGCACATAATTCTTGTTAAAGTAACTTCTGCGGACCTGTGTACAGGTTCTTAAGTTCTCAACAAAGAATTTACGGCAGTCTACTCTAAAGACTATCAATCTACCATCTGGGAAGGCTGTAGCTCCCTCTGATTATAGTGCTAGGGGTACAGGCTCTCCTGTGCTGAAACAGGTCAGTGGCTGACTAATAGGGATGTAATATGTATCTTCAAAATTGAGGTGCTGTGGGTGAGAGTTTGGGAATCTACTGCCAAATTCCACAGATATTGCTCCCATTAGAGAAAAAGAAATTTCTTCTGAATTAAATTTCCTTTCATTTCTTACAGGAATTCAACTCTATAAAGTTATGGAACAACCATCTTATATGCAGTCCATCATTAACCAAAACATCATTATGTGACACATGATGATACAAGTTTACATTCTATTTCAAAATGTATGTGTCCAGATTGCATTATATAGTGTATACAAGCACTTATCAGAGTGCCTAGTTCACCATCATCATGCCATGAATATTAACTATTTTTACTATCATTGTAGTTAAGTCTTCTGTCTTATATAATGGTAAATGATCAATGTCTTATTGTGATTTGGAGTTTAACTTCAGGGTCTATATCTAGATAAAAATATGTGGACTACACTCAGTTAACCAGGGAATCTCATAGATGTATTGCTTTTACTGTACCTGTAAATGGCGTGAGAGAGAGAGAGAGAGATTAGTTTCAATGACAAAAGTACTTTCTAAAAAGAAAAGAAAAAGGATGAAAGGATGAGGTCATTGAGATTAGTCCAATGTTACTTGTAAACTGGTTCAGTTTAGTAGTTTGATAATAATACTAGATTTTTGAGGCTTAAACATAATTTAAGAACTATCTGTGGCTTCTTGTGTTTTTCCTTTATCACTTTATAATCACCCAGTAACTCAGAATGGCTTACCCCAAAACTACTGTCATTATCAGCAGAGATGAGAATTTGGCATAGTTGTTGCTGACATGTACATCCTCCATCCACTTTGTATCACATATGTCTAAGCTGTCACTCTGTTCCTATCAACCCTATAATTTCTCCTTTTTCCTTAGACCTTCATGCATTCAACATCTGGGCCCAGGATGAACTCGATGTTATTGTAGTTTGGCAACTTCACATTACTAGATTCAAACTGCCCATAAAGCCAAGGGCAGGAGTCTTCACAGGCTCTGAAGGTTTTGAAGCTGCCATATGGCCCATATGTATTCAGTCCTCACTTTCCCTCTTAGTAGACCCAAAGTCACAGAAAGCAAAGCAAGCATCATTCTCCTTACTAAATACTGACCACTACTTCTATTGAAACTCGTCAAGAATATGCCTACTAACTGTCAGTAAAGAATTATTTGGTGAAATTTTAGAATTTCTTATCAAGAGCTAGTCTCTTTCACTCTCCTCCAAACTCCCTTCCTTGCCATCATCAAAAATAAAAATTAAAAAATCTACTTTCATAAACTTATGCCTCTTATTCATAAAGATATCCCCAAAATAAGATGACATTACCCCAGGAATTCCACACCTTCTTTCAGTACATCTGTCATTACTTTTCCCTTCTTCCCTTCACTTCTACCTTCCTTCAAACCCTCCTTTCTCCTTCCTTCTTTCCTTTCTTCTTTCCTTCCTGTCTTTTTTCTTTCCTTCCTTCTTTTTTTTTTCATTCAAACCTAACCTTTTTGATGTTATTTAGGCCCATGAGATTAACCCATGCTAAGAGTTTTGTGAGATCCTCACCCAATCTATGTACATCAGTCCCTCATCTCTATGTTCAGTATTTTCTTTTAATTGCTCACTTTTGACTGCTTTTGCAGACACACTGTGTATGTTCCAGTTTGAACAACATGAGGTATAGGGTAGATGTCTTCTTAAAATATAATAATCCACAACTAACCATTGAAATTGTGTGTAATTACAGATGAGGTGAAATATCTTGCTTAATATTCACTATATATCAGTAACTATATCTACTTGAAAATATCTCAATTAGGATAAGAAAAAAAATTAACAGTAGAACCATACACAACAGCTATAAAAATAACATGCTAAATGTATCCTAGCCCTGTTTTATCCCATTACCTGAAATACATGTCAGAGTTAATTTTTATAATTTTCCCAGATCTAATCAATGATATGAAACTTATTAGACTGTCTGTATTTTCAGTTACAGTCCTTTATCTAATAGCTTATATTTTCATTGGGTTCCTCAGCTCACCAAAACTGTTTCTCATTGTAGCCAAACACTCAACTATGCTTGAACTAAGCTTATATTTTAAATTCTAAGTGGCTAATTGTTAATATAGGCTAATCATTAATATAAATTTTTCATCATCCTTTTAATACAATGAGTTTTATCAATAGAATTAGTTAAATAAAGAGCTGAAGAACCAGTTAAAGAAATTTTAAATTATGAATGATCAGAGCAGCTGAGACACCATAAAGCATCTTTGGATAAACTTGAAAAGGAGCTACTTCTCCCAAAGAACTTTGCTTTCCCCTGCCTGTACCCAGAGTCCAGGTTCTTTGGTGAGTAAACACAGACTAGATGTTCGTGCCTGCTTGCTCAGGCAGCTTGTACAACCATGCCTAGGAGCAGCTTAATTTACCAAGTTGTTGATCTTTAGTGTGCTCCTGCCAATCAATATGCATTTCCAGGACCAAGCCCGGAAATGGGCATTCTGACCAGATGATAATCACAAGTATTCTTAAAGTAACAAAGAGGCAGGGGACATGGTAGAATCATGAGTTAGCCAAATTCAGGAGGATATCTGAAAGAGTAAAAACAAACTGAATGACCTCTTTCTGGGATGAAGAACAACTGAATATAAGCACATTCGATTTTGCCTTATGTTAGTTTCATGGGACTTCTGTTTTCAACTACTTTTTAAAATTTTTCATGAAGATGTAAATTGATAAAGTCTGTCACCATATGGTTTGGAAGCAACTATAAGAAATTTGAAAGTGCAAACCTTTTATACAGCAATTTCATTCTAGGAATCTGTCTTAAAGAAATAATCATGCATACACATAAAGAGTACAAGGATTGCAGCAAAGTCTCCAATAGCAAAAAAATTGGAGACTACATAAAAACTCATCAGTAGTGAGTAGGTTAAACAAATTGTGGTATGCCCATGTTATAGAATACAATGTAGCCATTCATTAAAAATATTGAGACAATTCTACTTGAACTGACAAGAAAATATATATAAATATATATCCAAAAAAGCAAGTTGCAGAATAGTAAGAATCCCATTAACATACAAAAAAATGTGTGTGGTATATGTGTGGATATGCATGTGTGTGAATCCTTATAGAGGTGTCTGGAAAGACACATTTTTAAGCAGTCATCTCTGAGGAAAGGAACGGGATTCGAAGAGAGGAAATAGAGATGGGAAACTAGAAAATTGGAGAAGGAGATTATTAAGGGGCTTTTACTTTCTGTTCTCTATAACTCTGCAATGTTTACCTTTTTTAACAGTAAACAGGCATTACTTTTGTAATTTAAAGTCATTCTAAAGAAATTTTAAAGGACTTAAAAAGAGAGGAAGGAAGGATGGGAGTAAGGAAGGATGGAAGAAAGGATAGGAGAAAGGAAGAAAAATGATCACTTTATAACTGTATCATCCAAATGCAACTATTTTTATTTTTTTTTGTATTGCTTTCCAGGCTCTTAATATGGGTCTAATTATGAGGAGAACCTACAAAATTGCAAAATTTTATGATAAGAATGTTGCTATGTGATGATCATAATTTTGAATTTTATATTTTTAGTATAAACTACATAGCCATATTATATAAATTATCATTTTGTTACAAATAACTACCATCTGGCATTGTGGTTTCAATACATAATACATTCAATCATTGTATCAGAATGTAATTATTTCATGGGTATACATATTGGCTGCTTTGGACTTTATACCGTTCTTATAAATTATGCAGAAAATACATTTGTTACGTGTTATTGTTTTGGATTATATCTTTAAGGAAACTCTAAGTAGAAAAATTATCAAATTAAAACAAGAATTTAAACATTTTATGGCTCTTAATACACATTGCTAATTTTCTTTACAAAAAATAATTCTAATATTATTGCCACAAAAAGTATATTGGTCATACTCCATCCTTGTTGCCATTGGGTATTAATTTTTTAAACTACTTGGCAAAAGTAGAACAATTTATTTCTTGAATAACTTATACATTTGAATACTTTCCTTGTATTGCTTTATTAATTACATTGATGAATTGACTGTTCAGGTCCTTTTTCCATTTATTTACCTAACAATATTTTTATTAATAACAATAGCTAACTCATAGTGTTTATCAAATGACATTGTTCTAAGTATTACACAATCACATTTTAACCTCACAAAACCCCAGTAAGTATTATTATTCCCATATCATTTTACAAATGAAGAAACTGAGACCCATACATGTTCACATAATAGGAAGTTTAACATTAGAGCTGAGGTTCTTGTTTTTACCACACTATATGCCCTCATATAAATGTGTTAAATAATTAAGATATCATCCCTTTATTTATCATACTTGTTCAAAGTATTTTCTCAGTGTGTCATATTTTTTTGTGTGTTCTTGTGTTTTTATGCGCAGAATATATTAACATTCTTATAATCAATTCAATTTGTTTTTATCTTTGTAATTTCTTCTGTCATTTCAAAGCTTAAAAAAGTATTCCTTCCAGAGATGTGAGAAATTTTCAAATCTTTCCTTCCAGTGTATATGTGTAATATGTATGAATATGTGTATGTATTTCCATGTGTATGTATGTATATGTGTACATACACATAAACATATACAGATATACAGATTCATTAACCCATGTAGACATTATCTTGGTGTACAATATGAAGCATTTGGGACATCTTTTCTGACCCTGAGACTGTTGCTGAGCAGAGAATTACTCTGCCAATGTTCAGATGAGATACTGAGCTACCAGGATTGTGATCTTTGACTTACCTTGCTCCAAGTGATATGATTAAGCCCAGATTATGTAACCCAAGACCCAATGAGTCATTCCAAACTCTTGAATCACTCTGACAGACCTGACAAAACTTTTGCTAAATTATTGTTATAAGAATTCTTTGCATGACTGGTTGAACATTGGATGTCTGCAAACCTTATGATTTATAGATTTATAGCTCTTCATCATCTAGGCCTATATCTGACCCAATGGGCACAGCCATTTTATTTCCATAGGGAGGAAATATCTTAGGTATTAAATTGGCAGGTCCCTATTGGTTCTAAAATATAAATCAATAGAGCAGTGCATATAGATTGCTACTTTTGGGCGAGGAGGAAATATATATTTTCCCTATATAAAAAAAAGATATAGATTAAGAGATGGATATAGATATAAACATTCACAGGCATAGATAAAGTTATATTAAAATGTAGAAGGATACACACACACACAAACACACACACACACACACACACACACACACACAGATACAAACAAACCCACTGGTCACAGATATTGCCTCTGGGCAAGAGAACCAGGTAGCTAAGGGTGGTATGAAGTGGCTGAGACTTTTCACTACTTATGCTTATGTAACCTTTTTCCTAAGATTTTTAAAAATTTATTTTCCAATTACAGTTGACATACAAAATTATATGAGTTTTAGGTGTACAACATAGTGATTTGACATTCATATAGCTATCCTCTTAATACCCTTCCATCTGGCAACCACCAGTTTCTTTCCCTGTATTTCTGTTTTGTTCTTTAGGTTTTGTTCTTTAGATTTCACATATAAATGAAATTATAGCATTCATTTATTTCTGACTGGCTTATTTCACTTAGTATAATACCCTCTAGGTTCATCCATGTTGTCTCAAGATTTCATTCTGTTTTTGTGGCTAAGTAATATTCCATTGTATATATGTACCACCTCTTCTTTATACAGTCATCTATCCATGGGCACTTAGGTTGCTTACATGTCTTGGCTATTGTAAATAATGCTGCAGTGAACATAGGGATGAATATATATATATATATATATATTATATAGTATGTATATAATATTATATATATATGAATATAGGCACACACACACACACACACACACACACACACACACACACACAAAATCTTCTAGAATTAATGTTCTGGATTTCTTCAGATAAATACCCAGATTTGGGATTGCTGGGTCATATGATTTTTTGAAGACCTCCATGTCATTTTCCGTAATGGCTGCACCAATTTGCAATCCCACCAACAGTGCATGAGAGTTCCCTTTTCTCCACATTCTTGCCAACACTGGTTGTTTGCTGATTTTTTTATGATAGCCATTCTGACAGGTGTGAGGTAATAGTTCATTGTGGTTTTAATTTGTATTTCCTTAGTGATTAGTGATGTTGAACATCTTGAACATCTTTTCCTATGTCTTGGCCACCTGTATATCTTCTTAAGAGAAATATCTATTTAAGTCCTCTGCCCATTTTTAAATCAGATTGTTTGGTTTTTGATGTTAAGTTGTATGAGTCCTTTATATATTTTGTATATTAACCCCTTAATCTGATGTATCATTGACGAATATGTTCTCAGGTTTAGTAGGTTGTCTTTTCATTTTGTTATTGGTTTCTTTTGCTGTTCAAAACATTTTTAGTTTGATGTAGCCCCATTTGTTTATTTTTTCTTTTGTTTCCTTTGTCCAAAGAGACATATCCAAAAAAAAAGGTATTGCTAGGAACAAATTCAAAGAGTTTACTGCCTATGTTTTCTTCTAGGAGTTATATGGTTTCCAGTCTAACATTTAAGTCTTTAATTCATTTTGAGTTTATTTTTGTATATGGTATAAGAAAGTGTTTAGTTTTATTTTATTGCATGTATCTGTTCAGTTCAGTTTTCCCAATATCAGTTATTGAAGAGAGTCTTGCCTTCTTTGTCATAGATTAAATGACCATGTAGGTGCAATCTTATTTCTGAGCTCTCTATTATTCTATTATATTAATATACATGTCTGTTTTTATGACATTACCATGTTGTTTTGATTACTGTAAGCTTGAAGTATAGTTTGATATCAAGTAGCATGATACCTCCATCTTAGTTTTTCTTTCTCACAATTGCTTTAACTATTTTGGGTCTTTTGTGGTTCCATATTCATTTTAGAGTTATTTGTGCTAGTTCTGTGAAAAATGCCATTGGTATTTTGATAGGAGTTGCATTAAATCTGTAGATTGTTTTGGGTAGTATAAACATTTTAATAGTGTTAATTCTTTCTATCAATGAGTGTGATACAGTCTGCCATCTATTTGTATCTTCAACTTCTTTCTTCAAAGTGTTATAGTTTTCTGAGTTCTTTATCTCCTTGGTTAAATTTATTCCTAGGTATTTTATTCTTTTTGATGCTATTGCAAATGAGATTGTTTTAATTTCTCTTTCTGGTAATTTGTTATTAGTGTATAACAATGCAACTAATTTCTGAATATTAATTTTGTATCCTGCTACTTTACTGAATTCATTGATTAGTTCTAATAGTTTTTTTTGGGGGGCGGGGTAGAATCTTTAGTGCTCTCTCTATATAGTATCATGTCATCTACAAATAATAACAGTTTTAATTCTTTTCAATTTGGATACCTTTCTTATTCTTGTATTATTTCTGTGTCTAGGATTTCCAATAAATACTATGTTAAACAAAAATGGTGAAAGTGGACATCTTTCTTTTGTTCCTAATTTTAAAGAAAAAGCTTTCTGCTGATCACCGTTAAGTATGATGTTAGGTGTTGTTTTGGTATATATGGCCTTTATTATGTTGAGGTATATTCCCTCTATCCCTACTTTGCTAATAGTTTTTATCATGAATGGATTTGGAATTTTGTCAAATGTTTTTTCTGCATTTATTAATATAATCATGTGATTTTTATCTTTCATTTTGTTTATCTGGTATGTCACATTAATTGTTTTGCAGATATTAAAACCAAATTTTCATTCCAAGCATAAATTCCATGTGATCATGGTGAACGATATTTTTTACTGTATTGCTAAATTTGGTTTGCTAAAATATTTTGAAGATTTTTGCATCTATGTTCATCAGAGATATTGGACATTAATTCTTTTTTATTTTTTTTGTTTTTTTAGTTTTTTTGTCTTCATCTAGTTTTGGTTTCAGGGTAATGCTAGCCTTCTAAAATGAGTTTGGAAAACTTCCTACATCTTCAATTTTTCAGAATAGTTTAGAAAGATAGGTATTAATTTTTCTTGAATGTTTGGTAAAGTTGTCTGTAGAGCTATCTGATCCAGGGCTTTTGGTTGGGGTGGAGGAGAGTTTTTGTTTTGTTCTGTTTCATTTTTATTGTTCTTAGTAACATCTTTAATTTTATTTATTTATTTTTGTATTAAATGTGTTAAGGTCATATTGGTTAAAATTATATAGGTTTCAAGTGTACAATTCAATAATAAATCATATGTATATTATACTGAGTGTTCACCACCCAAAGTTATATTTCTTTTCATCACCATATATTTGACCCCTTTTACCTTTATCAACCTCCTTTTCTTCTCCCCTTCCCTCTGGTAACCACTAAACTCTTTCCATGTCCATGAGTCTCTTTTTGTCTTGTTCATTTGTTGCTTTCTGTTTTATAGCCCACATATAAGTGAAATCATATGATTCTCACCTTTTTCTGTCTGACTTATTTCACTTAGCATGATAATCTCAAAATTCATCTATGTTGTCACCAATGAAAGTATTTCATCTTAATTTATACATGAGTAATATCCCATTATTTAGATGTGCCACATCTTCTTTATCCAATCATCTATCAAAGGGCACTAGGTTGTTTCCATGTCTTGGCCATCAGGAGTTATGCTGCAATAAAATTGTGATGCATATATCATTAGTTTTTTTAAATACTTATTTGACTTCGTTAGTAGTTATCAGTCTGCTCTTGATTCAGTCTTGGAAGATTTCATATTTCTAGAAATTTGTTTCTTCTGGTTGTCCAATTTGTTGGTATATAATTGTTCATAGTATTTTCTTATAATTTTTTTTATTTCTATGATGTCAGTTGTTACTTCTCTTTCATGTCTGATTTTATTTATTTGTGCCCTCTCTATCTTTTTTCCCTTGATGAGTCTGGCTAAAGTTTTATTAATTTTATTTACCTTTTCAAAGAACCAGCTCTTGGTTTCATTGATATTTTCTATTGCTTATTTAGATGTATTTTATTTATTTTCACTCTAATCTTTTATTATTTCCTTTCTTCTATTTGTTCTATTTTTCTAGTTCCTTTAGGTGTAAGATTAGATTGTTTATTTGAGATTTTTCTTGTTTCCTGGGGTATGCCTGTATTACTATGAATAGCTTCAGACATTTTCCATAGTTTTTAGGTCACTGTGTTTTCATTTTCATTTGTCTCAAGGTATCTTTTGATTTCTTCCTTGATTTCATTGTTAACTCATCCATTGTATTTTGTGTTTTTTAGTTTTCTTTTTTAATTGATTTCTAGTTTCATACCATTGTAATTAGAGAAGTTGCTTGATATGATTTCAATCTTTTTAAATGTATTGAGATTTGTTTTGTGCCCTCGAAAGTGGTCTATTCTGAAAAACGTCTCATGTACACTTGAAAGAAATATTTTGTTGCTTTGGGTAAAATGCTATAAAAAATGTCAATGAAGTCTATCTGGTCTAATGTGTCATTTACGGCCACCATTTCCTTGTTAATTTTCTGTTTGGAAGATCTCATTGATGTCAATTGGATGGTAAAGTTTCCTACTATGACTATTTAATCTCTTCTTTTTTGTCTGTTAATATTTGCTTTACATATTTAGGTTCTTTTATGTTGGGTGCATAGATGTTTACAAGAGTTATAGCTTCTTGTTAAATCCATCCCTTTATCATTCTGAAATACCCTTCTCTGTCTCTTGTTATAGCCTTCATTTTAAAGTCTATTTTGTCTGATATAAGTATTGCTAATTCCAGTTTTTTTGGTTTCATTTGCATCAAATATCTTTTTTCATCCCTTTACTTTCAGTCTGTGTGTCTTTCTATCTAAGGTGGGTTTCTTGTAGGCAGCATATGTACAGGTCTTGTTTTTTCATCCATTAAGCCACACTATGTGTTTTGATTAAAACATTTAGTCTATTTACATTTAAAATAATTATTGATGGATAATTGCCATGTAGTTATTGCCATTTTATTGTTTTCTGATATTTATAAGTCTTCTCTGTTCCTTTTATATTCTCTTGCTCTCTTCTCTTGTATGTTCATTATTTTCTATAGTGTTATGGTTGATTTATTTTTTCTTTGTTTCTTATATATTTCTTAAAGATTTTTGATTTGTAGTTATTGTGTGCTTCCTATATATCAAGATATGTTTATAGCAGTTTATTTAAAGTTGATGGTCACTTAAGTTTAAACACATTCTAAAATCATTACAGTATTTACTAATTCCCACCACATTTATGTTTTTGTCATTATTTTTTACTGCTTTTTTATGTGTGTATCCTTAGTTTATTACTATAATACACATGATCTTCCTAGTTTTGTCTTTTAACCTTAATACTAGCATATAGTTGATTAACCCACTGCTTCTACTAAGTGTTTTCTTTTGTCAGTGAGAATTTTATTCTTTCCTATATTTTTTATTTATATTTTTGAGCTTTTTTTTCTTAAAGAAGTCCCTTTAATATTTCTTGCAATACTGGTTTAGTGGTGATGAACTCCTTTAGCTTTTTCTTGTCTGAGAAGCTATTTATCTTTGCTTCAATTCTAAATGATAGCCTTGCTAGGTTGAGCAATCCTGGCTGTAGGTCTTTGCTTTCCATAACTTTGAATATTTCATGTCAATCCCCTCTGGCTTGCAAAGTTTCTATTGAGAAATCAGCTGACATTCTTATGGGTGCTCCCTTATAGGTAACTGCTTTTCTCTTGCTATTTTTAAGATTCTGTCTTTGATCTTTGGCATTTTAATTATGGTGTGTCTTGGTGTGGGCCTCCTTGGGTTCATCTTGTTTAGGACTCCCTGCACTTCCTGAACATATATTTCTATTCCTTTCACCAGGATAGGAAAGTTTTCAGTCATTATTCCTTTAAATAGATTTTCTTTTCCTTTCTCTCTCTTCCTTTCAGTACCCTTTGCTGTGAATGTTGGTGTGCTTGATATTGTCCTAAATTTTTCTTAAACTATCTTCATTTAATTTTTTTTTCTTTTTGCTGTTCCAATTGCGTGTTTTCCACTACTTTGTCTTTCAGATCACTGAGTCAATCTTCTGATTCATCTAATCTGATATTGATTTTCTCTAATATATTCTTCATTTTGGTCATTATATTTTTAATTTCAGACTGTTTCTTTTTTATGTTTTCTATTTCAATTTTCATATTTTCTATCCTTTCATGGAAGTTCTCAGTAAGTCCATCATTCTTCCCCTAAGTTCATTGAACATTTTTATAACCAGTGTTTTGAACTCTGTATCTGGTAGGTTGCTTGTCTTCATTTTGTTTAGATCTTTTCCTAAAATTTTGTCCTATTCTTTCATTTGGGACAAGTTTCTTTTTCTCATTTTGGCCAACTCCTTGTTTGTCTATATGTTTTAGGTAGATCTGTTACATTTCCCAGTCTTGGCAGAATGGCCTAATGTAGAAGGTGTCTTGTGGGGTTCAGTGGTGCATCATCTGTCTTGTCACATGAGCCAGGTGCTCCAGGGGTGTGCCCTTTGTGGGTTTTAAGTGGGTTAACTACTCCTATTGTAGTTAAGCTTTGATTGTTGTTGGTACACCAGTGTGTGGATTTGACCCTCAGGATGACTGGATTTGAATGTTGGCTATGACTACAGTAGTCGAGCTATTTTGCAGGAGTTGACCTCACAGAGCAGAAGTTGCTTTAGCAGGGCTCTGGTGCCAGGTGAGTCTGCTTTTTGGGTGTGTTGTTTTTAAAGTAGGTTTGGTGTTGCTCTTGTGTGGTTTGAAGCTGGCCACTAGGTGTACTGATTCTAGAGGCTCTTGGGAGGTGCTTTGGTGCAGGCCTAGGTCATATGCTTTTTGCACCAAGCTTGGGACATCTTGATAAGACTCAAAAAGTAATTTGGGGTTTGTTTCAACTTGTGCTGGGCTTGGAGGTGTCTGGAAGAGGCTACACTGTGAACCAAGGCTGGCTGCCACTTGTGCTGGGTTTGGGCCCCTTTGTTGGCCATCACAATGTAAGCTGAGGCCAGTCTCCACTTTTTCTAGGTTTGCGGCCTCTTAGTTTAAGCTAAATTCCAGGCTCAGACTGGTCACCATTTATACCAGGCTTGAGGCCACCTGACGAGTGTTGCAATTCAAACACTCGTGCTGGGCTTAGGGCCACTTAACAAGAGTTATGAGGCATACCAAGGCCAGTTTCTGCTTGTTTGGGGTTTGAGGACCTTTGAGAGATTTTGGAGAAGTCTGCAGCATTAGCTGAGGTGAGCCATGGCAAGCTGTGGAGAAGCCACTGGAAGTAATTCAGACCAGCCAAGCAAGTTGGGTGGGTCAGGGTCTCAGGGAAACACCAGGATGGAGAATGTTAACCAGGTTAATAGGGAGCATAGGTTTGGCATCTACCTGTGCCAAACTGGCTGGGTGGGAAAACTACACAAAGAAACAATGGGTCTTGTCAATCTTTTTGTCCCCAGAGGAGTTGCTCCAACCCCTATCCCTCCAGACTTTGCCCTGAATTTAGTCACTTTTGTTCCTCTGCATATGCTTCTGGTGCTTTTTATGGTGCTTGCCCTGTGCTAGAACTCAGAACGAGAGAGTCTGTATGTGAGTGAGGCCCCTTAAGAGGTTTGCTTCCATCTCCAGCAGCCCCCTATTTCTCTCAGATGCAATCCTCACTGATTTTCACAGCCAGATACTTTGGGGACTCCTTTTCCCAGCACTGGTATCCTGATCTGGGGATCCAGGTGTGGGGCTGAGACCCCTCACTCCTCAGGGACACTTTCATAACTAACATATCCCTCCTGATTCTTAATTGTCACACAGTGGGTGTGGGATCGGCCCTTTGTGCATCTCTATCCCTCCTACCAGTCTCTGTGTAGTTTTTCTTTATATCCTTTATATGAGAATTCTGTTGATAGTCTTAAGGCTGTTCTCAGTGATTGTTGGTCTATAATTTGGTTGTAATTTTGATGAGGTTTTGGGATAAGGCAAGCATAGAGTTTACAGATTTTCCTATCTTGAGTAGAAGTCTCTCTTCCTTACGTAACTTTTGAATTTCATTTCATGTGTTTGTATCACCTATTCATAAATAATTTTTATATTAAAAATAATGAAATTTAAGTTTATTGGTGATACAGTAACATTTTCAAGTCACCTTATGGAAATAATGCAGGATTAATAATATAAGTGGTTACTAATTCTAAGGTGCTTTGATAACATTTCGCCTTACACTAAATTTAAATATTTTGTATACTACAGTCCACATCCAGTTTGCTCTCATATGAATCCAGTACTCTGTTTTAGTTGTGGGAAACTACAGTTTCCAGGTTCCTTTGACCTTTAGTTTCCATCTAAGTTCAGCTAATAAAAGATATGGGCACTAGAATGAAGGTGGAAGGAAGAAAGAAATCAGGGTATTTTTCTCTGTTTCTTATGTTAATGTCAACACCAGGTATGTGGTCTCAACTACAACTAGGAAGCTTCTATTGTGGTTAAGTTTCCACTAGATGACCTTGGTTTCTGGGTTCTGATGATGCCACGTCATCCTACTGCCTATCCAGTCTTACAGTGTCCATTTCATCTTAACTTCCTATATTTACTAATCTCTGGAATACTCTCTGGATTTTTTATTTGGCTTTTCAAGTCTTTCATTTCCTAAGTATCCAATTCTCTATATCAAATTTCCTCTTCTGAAAAAGCCTGGAATGTCTTCTATTTTTCTGATTAGAGAGCTTGATTGATATATTTTACAACTACACATTTTTTATTTCTTGCTTTGAATTACCCCAGGCCATGAATAAGAAAGACACCTCAGGACTTTTTCATATCATATGATCTTAGATTCAAATTGCAGAACTCCAAACACACTGAGCATTGGTTAATTTTTGCACTCCATCCCTATATTTCATAACTATCATTCTTCATCAAAGCCCAACATTATAGATGGCTTTTTAATTAGCACTATTTGTAGATATATACTTAGAAATAAAAACCTTTGCATTCTTTTCAGAACTAGAACATTTAAGATATTAAATGTGAAAACCCCTCTGATCAGACTCATCAGGAAAGTAGTCTGGGGCCATGTCAGACTATGGAAAAGTCAAATTCAGAGCCAATTCTTGACAGAGATTTTAGGGGGAAATTACTGTGATGCTCAAATACAGACTTTCACTTCTCAAATGATTTTGTTTCGAGCTATTCTCGTGTGAGAAATCAAAATCTCATTGTGTTTCTTCCTCAGGAAAGAAAATGTTCTTGACCAAGCCAGTGGCCTTTATTTAGCAATCATGGGCCTACTTTTTGTTATCACAAGGTACTCACTAAAGTTTAACGTAAGCCTAATTACTACAAATGAATTATAGGTTCATGTGGGTTTACTAAATTGTTTTAATTTATCTGAAATGATTGGGTTTTCTCAATTTATAAGCATCCAAGTCACATTCTGGCCTGATAAGGTTGTCATTCTTCATAATTACAGGCAGTATCTGACTCCATGGCTTCAGACTGATACACGGCTCTTACATCACTGCTCTTTCAGACTTGGTGAAACCACCACAAAACCTAGACCTGCCCCTACATAGGTGATAGCTCTCATGCTTATCTCAGAATTAGGAGAATGTTCCCATCTTAATGCTGCTTTTAGTAAAAATGTACTTCTGGAACCACAAACTGAACTTTGAATGCCCTTAAACTTAGACACGTTGTTAAACCTAGTGGTTAGTTCTAATTATAAGACTGGTGCTTTGTTTCAGCTACTTTATAGGTTAAATAGGTTTTGCTGATTGGCTTAGGAAACCAACCACTGAACAAGTGACTTGTAAACAAACCACTGGAATGTAAGCCATTTCTAAATTGCAGGCTTCAGAAACTTAACATCAATGAAAGCCCATAAACTACGAGATATACACACTACTTTATACTCCATGTGGAGACTTATGTGCAAATACTGATATTTTGTCACATGAAAAAAGTTACCCATTAAATTCAATCAAAGGATACAGCAAAATTTGTAATATGAAACAAATAGTGTTACATAATTACATCAGCCAATCTAGATTTTCTGAGGTAGTTTAAATTTTAAATGTTCTGCTTTATGATCATCCTGTGTGACTCTCTAGTTCATCATCATTTACCCAGAAAGTGATACAGTACCTGACAAACAGTAAGTACTCAAGCAATACATGCAAAAATGAATTATACTGTTTGGCAGACAATGTGCCTGCTTTTGGTTTTAAAACTATGGTCACTGCTATATTTAGAATGGACATATACAAGATTTAACGTATTTTTTTATAATTTTTAAGTACACATTGGCAATTATGCAAATTTATTTAATTTTCCAAATCTCACTTGCAGAATAAAATGGCATGGACTTCAACTGAAGATATAATGTATGCATTAATGTTTTTATCCTCAGTTAAATAATTCTTTACAAAATGATTATACAACCTCTTCCAGAATATTGTGTTTGTTTTCTTATTTATTTGGAGGAATGCTTTTATAACCATGTTGGCATATAAAGTGTTCTATTTTTAAATAATCAGTATAGTTACAACATTCTAACCTCCCACATAACTCTGCTAAATGCTACAAATATGTTACACACACTCTAATTTTTAGTCTAAGAATTCATTAATTTTCCGTAAGACTATGGATTCCCTCCAGCAAATAGATTAACAAGGTGAGTTTTATGAAGAAATATGCTCATGTAAATTCCCTTAATCTTTCTAAAAATCGAAAAGGATTCATTAAAATAGAATGATGGCCACAAATGTCTTTGATTTCAGTATTACAAATTGGTTGTAGCTTCTCCACAACTTCTCCCTTTACCCACGAGGGAAGTTAATAATAAACTGTTGATGTTTGGGGAACACATTTTTTTGGGTGGGAGAAGTTTGTTTAAATTAAAAATAAAATAAAATTTAGTTCTGGAAAAACTTATAGCTTTGAAACTACTTTTAGGATTGAACCATTTATTTCTCCATCAGAATACCTGTCATTAGAATAAAGATATGTTCTCCTGATACCATTTTTTTTCTCCACCCCCACCTCCTGCCCTCCAACAAACACTCCAGAAGAAATATTTTTTCTGTCTTCTCTTTTTCATCATAAGCATTTTTTAAAATCCCAAATCACATAAGAGCACATCAGGAAATCTCTTAGTCTTGAATTGCAACATATGCATTTGTCCACTTCCCTTCCTAACTTTCAAGATATTTTCTTCTACCCCCATTTCTCATCTTTGACCAATGAAGTGAGAAATACAGCCAACTCCTTTCTCTAAAGAACATGACTCATGCCTTTTATGGCTGGGAATTTGCCCACAACAGGCAAAGAATGTAATTATCTTACAGGTTTTTATTTTTATAAGTACATGAGTGGTCTCCACATAAGCTAGGGAAGTTGCTGAAAGTCTGGAGGTTTTCAGAATACCTGAAAGCCAGATTCTACTTAGCAGCACTTTGAAGAAGAAAATTGCAGGCATTTCTAAGGAGCCTATCATTCAGACAACTGGAGTTCCCTTTGCAAACCAGCTTCCATACTCCCCACTCACCCCTTCTAAAACCTACCCATCAGAGAGTCATTATGCTGTTTGAGTTGATGGTGGTTTGAAGGAAAATACCAGGTTCTCCCACTTCAAAGAACAACCAGCAGAGCTGTGAGTTATTGCTTCTCCCTGGGGAATTCTCCCTGCCAGAAGTCTAAGGAGGCATTCCCATCTTTCCCTATTCTGCCCAGGCTGGGGCGGGGGACGGGAGTGGGGGGGCGTCGTGCTTTTTCTTTCTTATTTCTCTTAACTATCCCAAAGAGAATTCCTCGTGAATTGCACTTACGGCAAGATTTATGAAGATCTTGGATCAACTGCTTTGTTTAATGGTTGTAGGGGAAGAAAAGTAGGAACTGTGGGGGAGGAAGCAGTAGGGAATTTAGTGTTTTAAAAAACCAGAGCACACATGATAAAACAGCTCATCTTCTCTCCCTACCTTCACCCTCCCCTCCCTGCTGGCATAAAGCAGCCTCTGCATGACCTTGGTGCCTAGGCACATCTAGTTCCACAGAGATGGCCGTGAAACTCTTTAGTCATTTACTTCCAACAATGCAGAATCTTTTATTACCAGCCTGCGCTCATTGAAAAGGAGAACTCAGCAAGAGGCTGAGAAACACTAAATCCTTTCTGCCTAAGGCTTGCTAGGGCACCTGATAAATTCCTGACCTTGTTCATAAAACTTGTTTCCAGCAAAGTCAAATGGAGCAGTCTTAACACTATTGAATATTTGACTGTATTAACCATTTTGCCTCTTAAAGCAACTTTCCACTTAAAGCAGAAGCTTCCATTCTTCACCCTTGGCAGAGACAACAATCTCTGTAACTCAAGTTTGGAAACCAGGAGTAAATTGTCAGTGGACTCAGAACACCCCCTTCCCAATTCTTTTTAGCCCTTCTCTAAATAACTGAGCATAAGCTCTGTCTCCTCTCAGAAGCCATTCTGGAATGTAGCAGGGTCTTTCCCCTTCTCTCCCCTTAAAAGCTACCTGATCTCCATGCTATTTGTTACAGAAGAAGTCACACAGTTTGCTCTTAAGAAAAGATAAGGATGCTCAACATCATTAGTCATCAGAGAAATACAAATCAAAACCACAAGGAGGTATTACTTCATACCCACTAGGATAGCTATAATAAATAATAATAATAATAATAATAATAATAATAATAATATAAAAGACAGATAATAACAAGTGGTATCAGGAATGTAGAAACACTCACATATAGTGGTGGGAATGTAAAATGGTGCAGCCACTGCAGAAAACAATCTGGCAGTTTCTCAAAAGCTTAATCCTAGAGCTACCATATATCCCAGCAGTTCTATTTCAAAAGAAATAAAAACATACGGTTACAGAAAACTTGTATGCAAATGTTCATAGCAGTATTATTTATAATATTCAAAAGTTAGAAAGAGCCCAACTTTCTATCAACTGATGAATTGATAAATATAATGTGGGTATCTATTCAAGAAAAAAATATTCAACCATAAAAGGAATGACGTATTGATGCTACAACATAGATAAACCTTGAAAACATTCTAGGTGAAAGAAGAAGTCAGTCACAAAGGACCACATATTTTATGATTCCATTTATACAAAATGTCCAGAATAGGCAAATCTATAGAGACAGAAAGTAGATTAATGGTTGTCAGAGGGTGGAGGGATGGAGAATGACTGCTGATAGGTACAGGTTTTCTTTTTGGAGTGATAAAAATGTTCTGGAATTAGAGAGTGGTAATGATTGCACAAATCTGTGAATATACTAAAACCATTAAATCGTACACTTTAATGGGTAAAATTTATGGTGTACAAATCATCTCAATAAAGCTGTGAAAGAGAAGAAAGAGAAGAAAGAAAGAAAGAAAGAAAGAAAGAAAGAAAGAAAGAAAGAAAGAAAGAAAGAAAGAAAGAAAG
>PVKZ01002868.1:0-66564 GCA_004027375.1 Macroglossus sobrinus | reverse complement strand
AGAGAGAGAGAGAGAGAGAGAGAGAGAGAGAGAGAGAGAGAGAAGTGAGTGGATTTGTTGGGGTAAACACTGAACTATGCTTAATCTTGCCCCCTCAGTATCTCTTTCACTGAGAAGCCCCTCCCAGAAGTTAGGAGGAGGGAATGGCCCTCTTCTTCTAGTTGGACAAATTTGTCCCCAGAAAATGAAGCCTTGACAACCAGTCAAGACTTCTAGCCTTCTTGTAATTCATGAGGCTGACCTCACCTACATCTACTCAGCACAACCTCCTGCCCCAACACAGCCAGTCAGCCACCTTGCTAAAAAAGGCATCCTCCAGAGTCCTGCCCTGGGCCTTCTGCTTGCAGGACCCTGTCATTGTTTGACTGTCACCTTCAGGATATTAGAGCTCACCACCACTATCTGGCTGAGAAAAGTCTAGCCTCCTCCCTAAGCAGTTAAACAAAGCCCTGTGACTGTGTCCTACTAGTAGTGTCTCCCTACTCCTCTCTTAATAAGTGATTTTCTCAAGTTATAGCTGGGTACATGGATGCCATACAAAAGGGTTACATTTTCTAAACTTCCTTGAAGCTTCATCAGCCATATGACTATATTTTCGTTAATGGGATGTGAGTGGAAAGAAGGAATGTGATTAGCTTCCAGGTCATTCCCTCCAGTTCCACTTTCCTTCTTCCCACTGGTGATGATAGTGAACCATCTTCAGTCACATGGACCAAAGTAATACCTCATGGGATGGCAGAGCAACAAGATAGAAAAAGCCTGAGTTCCTGAATACCCTCATGGTTTAGAGGTGCTCTGCATCCTGTGATCACTTACCCACTTGTACTTTTAAGTAAAAGAGAAATTTTTATCTCATTTAAGCCACTGTTTTGGTGTCTCTTAAAGTGCCATTATGTTAAGCAATACTATGGCCAATTTTCAAACATAGGCCTATCTAGTTCTAAATTTGGATAATTTTCACTACAACTCCCAATATCTAAACTCGGGATTATAAACTCAAATGCCTACATATAGCTTGATAACAAACCAGTGAAAAAGTCTAGGTGGGAACTATAATGAAGTGGAGAACACATGTGGTTGCTCTGTGGTTACCAAACTCTGTTACATTCCCTTCCTGCTAGACTATATTTCTCAGCTTTCCCTATAATTAGTTGAGGTCATGCGACTGAGTTCTGGGCAGTGTAACGTAGACAGAGAAATGAATGCCACATCCAGGCCTGACCTATGAAAAATTTCTGTCTCAATCATACACTCTTTCTTTTCCCCCAACTGAAGTAGAGAAGATATCCAGAGAGATCTCAGGAGCCATGCAATGCATATGGCAGAGCCACAAGATGGAAGAAGCCTGGGTGTCTGGGTCACCACTTGGAGTAAAGCTACCTAAATTACATTGGCATGTAGATTTTGACAAGAGTAAGAATAAAAAAGTTTTCTATGTTGCCTCATTATATGCTCAGGTCTATTGTTACCATAGTTTACGATAGCCTACACTGACTAATAGGAATGCAGACCCCATAGGAATACAGGTCCAATATTATCAAATTTTTTGCTTTTTTTTTTAAAGAGAAGATGGACCTTCTGACTATTATGAGGAAGCCCACTGTCAGTGTTAGCCAACACTGTGGAAGTCAAACCTGACTAAGATCCATCTCTATCCCAAAGACTGCAAGTATGCCACCCCTGCCTCAGTATTACAGTGGGTTCACTGATCCTGGGACTTTAACCAGTCTCCACCACTGATTTCAGGTTCCCGAGGTACAGATTCAGTTGTTCCTGAGAATCCATTTAAAGTTGCCAAGATTTCTCCTCCACAGGTCACGCAGGCTTATTAAACTTTAAGCCAATGGTTGTTGGAGTATAACTGTGAAAAGCTGGAAAATACTTCTCTACAGCTATTCTCTCATTTGATACAATTAGTTTTGCCAAGCACTTGGTTAGAGCTCCAGTGTTTCTCTTTCCTTCATATATTCTTAAAAGTAAACCTGATAATGTTTACATGTTCAGCCACATTCACCAAAAACAAAACTATTTCTAAACCTTTCTCTATTTAGCCATCTGCCCAAATTCTTTCCATTCATTAAGGCCCAACTCAAAGGTTATCTCCTACATGGGGTCTTTTCCATAGAGGTTATTGCCTCTCCCCGGGCAAAACTCACTCATCTCTCCTCCACACACTCCTATAGGACATTCTTACTTGCTGAAGATGGATGACCCCCTTCTAAGGTGAGAAGTCCTGGAGAGACCAGAACATTTTCTTCTTCATAGTATCAGTTCCTGGAATGACATCTGGCTAATAATAAGTACTCAATATTAGGACTCAATACATGTGTTAGTGTTTTTTGGTTGTTTTCATGTTATTTTGTGTTGTGTTGTTCACTTCGTGTGCACCTTAATCAGTGGTTCATCATAATTGTGTTTTGCTTTACATGGAAAAAGTTTGTCAAGAAGCATTGAAAACAAGGGCATTGTCTACAGTAATTGAATTCAGAAAGGTCAAATATTTTAGCTACTTAGAAGAGCAAAATTTAGAGCCAGACTACCTGTGTTCCTATCGTATTTACTAGCTGTACAACTTTGGGCAGGTTACTTAACCTCTCTGTCCCTCATTTTCCTCAACCATAAAATAGGAGCAATAATAACAGTACTATTATATTAATATGCTAGGGCTACTGTAAGCATGTACCACAAACTGGGTGGCTTAAGCAAGAGAAACTTATTGTCTAACAGTTCTGGAAGCTAGAGGTCTAAAGTCAAAAAGTCAGCAAGATTGGGTCCTTCTGAAGGCTGTGAGGAAAAAAAATCTCTTCCAAGGCATCCCTCCTTGGCTTGTAGATGGCCATTTCTCCCTGTGTCTTTTCACAGCATCCTATCTCTATGTATGTCTGTCTCTATGACCAAATTTTGTTTTTTATAAGGACACCAGTCATATGGGGTTAGGGCGTACTCCAATGATCTTATTTTAACTTGATTACCTCTGTAAATATTTCATCTCCAAAAAAGGTCGTAGTTGAGATATTGAGGGCTTAGGACTTCAACATATCATTTTGGGGGGACACAATTCAACCCATAACTATATAACCTTATCAGATTTTTATATAGGCTCAATGAGTTAATATATGTAATACATTTTGATTTGTACCTGGCACACCAAAAGCACTGAAAAACATTAGGTGGTATTACTATGCATCTTAAAATCTTGTTATACCAAAGTGACCCACTCTTTAAAATGCTGTTTATTTATAGTTATTTTGGAGGAGTGGTTGGAAAGAGGTGGGGGTAATTTGAGTCCTTGCTCTCAGTAAAATGAAAGAATTAGCAGTTCCTGACATTGATAATAAAAAAGAAGATATGACAAAAGATAGCAAGTTATTACACTCACCACAAGCTTAAAAATAACTCAATTTGAGGGCTATATCATACATGGAGAGGCACATCACAGTTACAATTTGTCTTTTTGTTTATTATTAAGTATTTTAATTCATTTTTAGCAATAATCACTGAATCAAAAATACAATAAAAGATTGTAGTTTGAATTTTTCAATTCTGAAATTTGACCTCTCTCAAGCATAGAGATTGGTTTCAAAGTCTTCTAGATATTTTAGAGTTAAAATTTTAAAATAAGTCTCAGGCTAGTTGATGGTTGCGTGATCCAAACAGACTGAAATATAGCCTAACAAGCCATTCAAAGCACAAGATTTAAAACATTGATATTTATTAATAATGCCCTGGGATTCCAAAACCTGAATCATAAGGATGCCCACAAAAAAGAGAAGACTATCTCTGATAAATGATAGTTATCCATCTTTACCAAAGGAGAGAATACAAAAAGCCAGTTTCCAATGTTTTGCTCCCTTTTTCTTGAGAATATATCAAAACTTTACTTTTAGTCCATTTCCTAGATCATCTATGAATGCAATTCTGTGGCAATGTAGTTTATATATTTCTTTCAATCCTGACAGCATTATAAATTCCAGCCTCTGAGTAAAAATTTTAGCACAGATCCCATGGAGTAGGGAGAAGTAGACCTCCTCTCAAAAGCCCTCTTCAAAGCAGAGGCTGCTTGATCTGAATATTGCCTGTGTAGATGGGCAGTCATTGATGCACATACCATTCAACAACATATGTAACTTATTTCTGAATTATTATACCAGGTTAAGAAAACTAGCTTGTTAGTATGCACCACAGTAATCCTCAAGGTTCAGATGTCTAATTCCAATTATATTTCATCTGCATATCCAGACTATTTTTTCCAAAGCCATTCCTCCATCATTGATGATATTTGAGAAGAGCAAAAAAGTACACTTGTGGCCTCTTCTCTCTGCTTCTACCTCCTTCCTTAAATCTTCTCAACATTCTCACCCTGTTCCCTTCCCCATCTCTTTTCCATCACATACTTATCCAAGTATGTTGGACCAAGTGAATTACAGAATTTAGTCTTTTCATCTTAGCTATAGCCATCATCAGCCTGGGGATAAAATTGGTTTTTACTTTATTTTGTTTTATTTTCTACTTTCTGCTATGTTCATCATGGTAAATGAAGATTCAGAAGCAAACTTTATACAAATACATTAAAAGTAAATTATTGTCTTATTACAGAAGAAATTGTGTTCTTTGTAGAAAACTTAGAAATACATATAGTATTCTTTAAGAGAAAAAATAATGTTCCACATCTTAAAACTGAGAAGTGAGCATAGCTAACTTTCAATGCGCATATACTTTTAAAACTATAAATATTCATGCAGTCAGATTACCTGACTGTTCTGTTTATTAAAAAGGTAGATGCTAAGAGGGCCAACTACCAAGTTAATAAGCTTTCTCCTCTCCCCTTCCATTGCATCCACATTCTAGGAGCACCCAGAGAGGCCTCATCAGTCAGTTTCCAAACCCTTGCAAGTGTTTCTGTTCTGGCTGATAAATCTCCTTATTTGGCTCCTGTCAAACTTATCTCCAATATTGGCCACTTTGCTCCAGATCATCAACTGACATGCAAAATATAAATATACAATAAAAAGTAAAAGGCCTCCCAAATTTTTGAAAGAGGAAAATAACTTTCACTAAGGCTAATTCAGTCCAGCAGCTGGTCTAGTTAAGTGAGTAAGTACATATTTTGAACATGTGGACTCCATATTTTGAAAAATTGGCCCATGCTAAAGAAATTTACATCTACCTTGAGGAAAAATAATGTCTCTGGGTAGATTTTATAAATGTCAACAGTTGAAAAATCTATGTCCATAGTCATGCCCAAACTTACTGTCCATGCAAAACATATACAAATTTGCACATTTTAAGAACATTTACTAGAAAATGATATTTTTAACTAAGTTGTAGTCTCAGAAAGAATAAAAAAAATATTAAGGTTGTAATTCAAGAACTGGGTGCTATAAAAAAGATATGACCTAAGACTAAAAAACAGTTCTTAAAAATTAAAAATTTGATAGTTTAAGCAGAAATTTCAGTAGAGAGACTGAAAGATAAATTCAAAGAAATCTTCAAGAAAGTATAAAATACACGTAGAATAAAAGTGTGAAAGAAAGGCTAAATTGTAATGTGTAAATCCAAAAGGCTAATGTCTGATGAATAAAAGCTCCAGAGAGAACAGACAAAATAAAAGGAGAGAATAAACAAAGAAATAATAAAAAAGAGAATTTCTTAGTTGAAAGACATTAGTTTCTAGATTGAAAAAAGATGAAGAAGCATTTCTATAATGCTAGACACAGTGAATGAAAAATGACTCATTTGTAGAATGGTGAAATTTCAAAATATTAAAGTTCTTTTAAATAAAAAAAATTTCAGAGAGGAAAAAAAAATGTCTTTTTTTTTAAATCAGATTGGTGCCAAACTTCTTTTTAACAATGTTGTATGCTATAAGACAATGAAACACTGCTTTTAAAGTTTTGAGAGAAAATGGTTTTAAGTGAAAATTTTAACACTCAAATTTTCAACTAATGGAGATAAAATAAAAATAGTCTAAGTCATAGAAGGGTTCAGTAAGTTTACATCCCACATCCCTTTTCTATGGAAGTGATTCAAGGATATGATCCAGCAAAATACAAAAGTAAACCAAAAAAAAAAAAATGTGGAGTTCAAGAAAATATTAAACCAATCTGGAGAAAAATGTAAGGCAGACCCAGGGTAACAACTTTTCACCAAATCTAGAGCACAAAGGTCCAGTTTGGAGCCAGTGGAACAAGACTCTAGAGGCAAGTTCCTGGGAAGGAAATATATATAAACAGAAAGAATTCACAGATTTGTTACTATCTTTAAGAAGTTAGGATTGCTATAAAGAACACAGCAATACAGGAATTGGAGTGGGTAGGAAACAATAGAAATTCCAAAAAACATACAAGAATATGTAAAAAGATATATAATTATAGTATACTATGTGTCTGAGCTATAAAAAATCTTTACATAGTGAAATGTTCATAGCAATTTTATTTGTAATAGGCCCAAACTGGAAACACTAATGCCCATCAAAAGATGAATGGATGAACAAATTAGCTACATCTGTACAATGGAACATACAATTTAGCAATAAAAAAATGAATTAAAGATACACAAAACTACATGGATAAATCTCAAATTAATTACACTATATAAAAGAAGTCAGAAAAAATAGTACACACTGAATGATTCTATTTATACAAAGTCATAGAAAATAAAACTAATCTGTAGTGATGGAAAGCAGATCAGGGAGAGCAAAAAAGAGATGGAGAGTGTGATTGTCAAGGGGCACGAGGTAACTTTCAGGGGTGATGGGTATGTTCACTATCATAATTGTGGTGATAGTTTTATGGTATATACAAATGTCAAAACTTATCAATTCACTTCAATGTAAGCCATTTATTGTATATCAATTATATGCCTCAATTTAACCTCAGTGGTTAAAAAAAGAAAGCTGTGACATGAACATATTATAGCAATAAACAATAAAAAATAACAAATACATCACATATCTTTACATATATATTTACACATAATAATGAACATATAAAAACATAACAAATAAATAACAAATAATAATAAAATATATCAATAATAAAAAATATGGCACAAATATATTATTTTAAAGATGTGGAGGCAACTGCCAAAAGAGCTAAAAAAAGAAACTGTTAAAAATGTTTCACCATGTGAGGAAGTGGGGGGAATGGATTAATCAAGGGGAAGGGGCAGGAAACTTTTGCTTCTTAATATAAGCTTTTCTGGATTTGGTTTATTTTTAGCAATATACATGAATGTCAGTTTGTATGTTCACAGAAGCAGATGCAAAGATGGGATTTGATATGCAAATGATCTACTGGGTGGATGGCTGTGAAGAACAGAGGAAGAAGGGAGCAGGAATAGACGTAGAGCGGTCAGACTGTGATCAGGTCTGCTGCCTGTGAAGTGAGAGAGGGAAGCAAAGATTGATAGGAAGAGTCTTAGAACTCAGAGATGTTCTGAGGAAGACTTGCCAGACAGATGGGGAGTTGCCAGTTGGAGGAATCCTTTGTCAGCAGGATGGGCCACCACTTATACCCTAGTTCCTGAGCAGCTATATTTGTCTGGGAGCAGCCCAGGAGGGTGGGGGCTGCGCATGAGCACTGCAGTGGTTCCAAAGGTGTGGCAGCTGGGCTTGTCACTCTGCTATATACGGGAAGTAGGTTCTCTTAAATGGAAAAGTGAACAGCGTATCTCCATGGCTGCCAAGGAGGTATTAATTTGCTTTTTAAATTTCAAAAATTTTTTTTAAAAGAAGAATAAATTTCTCTTATCACCAGGTGAAATGAATAAACATTCAAAAATCTTTTATAGTACCTGGTTGGTACTATATTGCATGTTTTGTTGATATTGTTCAAAGGTCTTGAGTTGAGTAGGTGAAATTTATTTGATTCTTTCTTAATTGAGAGGTCAGAGTGGATGACTGAAGAGGCAGCCATTTTCTTCAAAAAGTATCCATAAGTCAAGGAATGGGGTTCTGTGAGCACAAAGAGGAAGGCCTCTTGAATACCTGTGGATTCTGCATACAACCATTTAGAATAGCTTGAACTCGTTAGAAATCTTTTAATTCTGTAACTCATAGTTCTGAGATTACCAATGACTTAGCAAATAAGACTAAGTAATAATAAATAAATTATATTCATAGCAAATGTGTTGGAAAAAACTGTTTTAACATATATCTTTTTTGCAATTCAGAGACCAAGAGATATACCTAACATTTTAGGTTCTTAAACTTATATAATTTTTTGGCCCTGTGAAGAAAAAGAACACAAAATTTATTAAAATAAAATGCCCACAGCCATTCAACACCACCCTGCATACAGGAAAGTATATGTGTGTTGGGGGCCAGGGGTAGAGTTAAAGAGATGGTAATCTTGACCAGCACTGATTAAAGTTTCTTACTTTTGCAAATTTTGTAAACATGTATGACCATTTGAACACATTGCTAGCACCCCTCTTTGGGCCTTGGGATGGGCCCTGACACTCACGCTACATCAGCATCTCAGTAATCCACATCTCCAAGCAGTCCAGTGTGAAGAGGAATGAAGAATAAAGGAGTAGATTCCCTTAAGAAGCCTTTGATATATGTATGACTTGTTGGGAGGAGGAAATGGCCCTTTACACACATGTTAACACTGAAAATAAAAGAATGTGCACAGAGACAACTGCTCGTTGGTATAAATCATCTTCCATGTGTTTGGTGCTTTTAGGCACTGATCACTCCCTGCCAGGGCCTGATTCCAACCACACAACACTCTCTCAGGCCTTCTGCACACCAAGGGCACAGTTAAATCTGATTTCCCTTAGAACCTGTCACTCTGAGCAGAGAGTTAAATGACAGGAATGAATAAGGCACATTATTGCGTTTTGTTATTAAATAATTTGGCTTATTGAAAACATGGCATACAATGTATGCTTACACTTTCTTTTTAAACACCCTGAAAGAAAAATAGAGGGAAGTACACTCAAATGCTAACAATAGTTTACTTTGGGTGTTAAAGCTTTGGGTAATTATTTTTAACATTTTTTATAGTATACTCGTGTTGTCTTTAAAATAGAAAATAAGCTTTGAAATGTTAATAAAATGCTTTAACTTCATGTGTGTTTGTACTGATATGCATACACATAGATAAATGTACTGATTAGATAAATGTGTGTTGATTATATAGGTAACTAAGGAGATTTAAAATTTCCTAAGACTCCCAATAAGAATATTTTACATGGCAGATATTAATGGTGTGATCTGAGAGAATCAATCAATCTCATGTTTGAAAGGGCCTTGTATTAGTTATTTCCTTTTGTTAGTTATCTATTGCTACAAAACAAATTACCCCACAATTTATCAGCTTCAAGCAAATTAATATTTCACACAGCTTCTATGAGTCAGGAATCTGGATGTGACTTAGTTGATCGGTTCTGGCTTAGGGTCTGTCGTCAAGCTGTAAGAAGAGACTACAGGCATCTGAAGTCCTGTCCAGATCTGGAAAATCTGTTTCCAAGATGGCTCATTCATATGGCTGTTGGCTGGAGGCTTCAGTACCTTGCCACATGATGATTCACAGGGCTGCCTGAATGTCCTCACAACACAACAGCTGACGTCCTCCAGAAGGAATGATGAGAGAGAGAGAAAGAGAGAGAGAGAGAGAGAGAGAGAGAGAGAGAGAGAGAGAGAGAGAGAGAGAGAGAGGCAAAAGCCACAATGGTCTAGCTTAGGAAAGGACATATCATCACTTCTGCCATATTCTTTCATCACACAGACCAATCCTGATACAGTGTGGGAAGGAACTACACAGAGGCATGGATCATTAGGAACGCTTAATGTCCCATTCTCATAGCATCCTTGAGAAACTAAAATTTTTCCATAAAGCAATAAATATTGAGAATGTTAGTCAAAGTAGTTTAAGCCTATCAAGGAAGTAGGTATTTGAATCTCATCAGAAATAGCTCTTCTGAAAATTTACTCTATTTCTAGTTATGAGTATAAATGTGACTTTTTACAAAGTTAGTTGTTTTTCACTTCTTGGAAAATTATAGATGTTTCCCCCCCGCCCCTTGCTTTGTAGAGGATTGGGTAGGACAAAGCAGAGGAGTTTCTGTTGTTGTTGTTTTTTATTTGTTTGTTTGTTTGTTTATAAATCTTTATATTTTAGTTGTATGTCTGCTAGATAATATTTTTATGAGCAAAGCAAACAAACAAATGCCTTTTAGTAATTGTTTTCAGATTGGCTAGATGTCTAACTGATAAATAATCCATCTCCCCTAACAGGTCAAATCTCTTGTGTTATTTATGGATTTCGGCCTATGGAGAAGGAGACTCGTGAAATCAATAGAGAAATCATATTATTAAAAAACAAAAATCAGAATAGAAGCTCTCTCTGACTTGGGATTTTCTTCCCTTTTCTTTTTCCTCCCTTTATCCTGATCTTCCTTCCCACCTCCCTCTTTTCCCTCTGATAACCTTAAACTGTTGTCCATGTCCATGCGACTCTCTCTTGTTCATCTGTTGCTTTCAGTTTTATATCCTACATATGAGTGAAGTCATATGATTTTGAACATTTTCTGACTTATTTCGCTTAGCATGATAATCTCAAGATCCATCCATGATGTTGCAGGGATTTTCTTTTCAAATGAATTAATTTATTTAAGAGAAAAAGCCTTACAAGTAATATCAACATTAAGCCCACTTTTATACATTTAATGAATTACCTTTATTAAAAAGAGCAAAATTATGTGAAATGAGAAATGTCTTGAAATTAGAGACACAACATTATAGAAATATGGGGCAGTGCATCACTTTCTCAGAGTTACTTCTCTTATAAGAATGAGAATGGAAAGTAAGTCAGTATTTCAGATTACCTCCAGACTCTGTAAAAGCAGTAATTGTCCTGTATTCACCTTTGAACTCCAAATACCCTGCAGAATACCAGGCTCAGAGAGAGTCTTGAAGTATTAACTGAATGAATGAGAAAAGGAAAAGCAGCAAATATTTGGGAGAAATGATAGACTACAAAGCCACCCTAATTCTCATTTCTTCCTTCACCCCACACTGTGTTCCTAATATCCTCTGACTTCAAAGAGAGTCCCCAGGAAGAGACTGGCCTTGGCATCAGTAAGTCACCAGATTCCCTGATGGCTCCTGACTCGTCATTCCACCAAATCCAATTAATTCCCTGTTCAGACTGATATTTTAAATTCTAGTTCAAATTGCTAAAGAAAAATGAATCTGCCCAAGTTCTTGTTTTGGGCCTAAATTTTCAACACCATCCCATAAATTTCTCTGCATTTACTCTCTTCCCCAGTATACGAATTGAACATGGATTCTGGAGCCAATGTGTTCTGTTTCTTGCTTTTTTGTGCAACTAGAAAACTACTTACAAATTATTTTCTTTTAATAAGAGATCTTCTCCTAGGAATCTGTACTCTTACTGTTGAACTTCCCAGCAAGTTCAAAGGCTCTCTCTCACCTCCCCAACATCTTCCAGTTAACTTACTGTTGCTACATGGTACTGCCTTTGATAATTTAGCCCTTTCCAGAATCAGAATTTTCTCTGTCTCAAGATTAAATTCAGATTTTATTAAGCTGTCAAAGCCCTGTATTTTGGCATCATCTCCAAGAGTGTTAAAACATTCCCAAAGGATGAACCCTCTTGAACTAAGGAATCACTGAGGGGAAAGGAATGCAAGCCAGTCTGACGGGATCTGCAGCTTTCTCCTGTTTTATTACACTTTGCTTTGTAGGAACTAAATGCTCCTTCTTCTGGTGAGTTCAGAAAAGATGAGACACTCTCTGTGGATCGAGGATTTCACCACACGTGATTGGGTCATGCTTATCAAAACGCAGGTGTGCTCATCACTGAGTTAGTAACCTCATTATTCATTTAGTTTCAAAATGTTTATCACAGCACGTACTGTGTTGCTCAAATATTTTTTCTTTTAGGGCTGAGATTTTATCAGGCACCATTACAGTTTCTGATGAGCCATTCAAAGTTTAAAGCACATATCAGAGGGTCACATCTCCAAGTACAGGCTGGTCCAGGACAAATGAGACCCACTAAAAATATAAGGACGATGGTTGGTCTTTTTTGTTATTGTTAGAAAAGCAATTGTTCCAAATTATAGAAAGGGTAAAAACGGAAAGGAAAACTATACAACAAAATAATTCTACGCTAGTTTTTAGTATGTTTCTTTTCGTTTTTTTTAAACATTAATTTTTAATGTTTTTTCACATAATCATTTTATTCCTATTTTGCTACCATCTGCTTCATAACTACGGTTTTTGGAGGTAGCTTTTGACAGGGACAGTCAACAAAATTAGTGAACAAAATTAGGCTAGAAAATTTTTTAAGAGAAAAGAAATGGACAGGAAAGAAATCCAGGTTATTACAAACTTTTCATTAAATTATTTTTATCTTGAAATTATTTTTTCTTCATTATGCTTCCTATGAATTTTAGAGTATTGCTGTTCAAGCAATACTGGATAATGCATTGTATGCATATGAAGAGAAATCCTGAAATTTTATTCAACCAAGTAGCAATGACATTTTTTTTTCCTTAAAAATTAATACAATTACATCAAAGACCATGAATTTCTGAGTTCTATAGGAAACCAGTTAGTTTGAATGTGTCCCCAAAGGTATAAAAACGTTTTGCAGGTTCCAGCACAGGGTGAGATCTTATGAAAATCTAATGAATGACACAATGCAGATAGCCCATTCTGAGTCCCTCAAGCCCCCCAAATTCAAATGCAGCACTTTACTTGCTCCTTTTTAAAGTTTAAGAAAATAATAATAATAATAATAATAATAACAATAATAATAATAATAATGTGATATGTTGGAAGATTTTGGAAATCGAGCAAAGAAAAAAGGAGCAGTGTTTTTATGTTTGTATTTCCGTTACATTTGATATTCTCCCATATTAGAGAGGGAAAGAAAATATGCAAGAATACAAAAGGCAGTGTTTTTAATAAAACCTTGGCTGCTTTTCTGTAAGAATCAGTGCAAGTAATTTTATCTCTTTGGGGATCATTTCTAAAGTAAAGGGAATAAATAAATTGACAGGATCCCATAAGGTACTTGGAAAAAGCATTCTTTTTGTGTTTTATTTAACTCGGCTAGGGAAAAAAACTGAGTGAAAAGGCAAGATTTCACTAAGATCTAGTTCTGCTTCATATTTCTTTTAGAAAAAAAAAAGGAGGGAGAGAGGCAGGGTAGGAAAATCCCTCTCAAACCCTATACTCTCTGTATCATAGCATTTGCTGTGGACTTTAACCAAAGTAAACATTATATTTCAGTATTTTATCAACTAAAGTTTGATCAACTGTACAAATCTGAGTTACGGATTTCTTTACTGAAGGTAAAAAAATTATATGTGGATTTTTCTGACGCGATATGAAAACTCAAGTGAACATAGAGACACGGCTATCAAGCTGGACTGCCATTTGAGCTCTTGAGGAAGGAAAGCCTTGAGAAAGATTGGATTTTATGGTCCTGCCCTCAACAATTCAGCTGTATTTTATTCCAAGGTGCATTTCTGCTTCATGTGTCATAATAACCAGCAAAACTTCTTTCTCTTTGGAGGGGCAAATTTGGAAGATCAAGAGGAGAATGTGCTTGGGCCACATTCTCTCCCAGGACAGCTGCAAGGCAAGCTGCCTAGAAACAGGGCACATCTGACCCGTTCTGGGTTTTCTTCTGAAGGCAGGATGCAGAATAAGCTTTCTAAAAGGGCCACTGAAGTTTGCAACATCTTCTCTGCCCCTGGTTGATTGAAACAAAGCCAACTCATATTTTGGATTGGAAATCATAAAGCTTATTTATGCCATTTTTAAAATTTTCTCTCTTTAACTCACTATCAGACATTGAGCAGAGGTTGCATCCAAGTCGAGAGCTGATTTACAATCATACTGAAAATAAAACTGAATACAGGGTGAGAATCCAGGTGAACCAAAATAAACATGGACTCTTTGTGAACCAAATCACCAAATCACTCTATGCCCCTCTTCAAAGTCTACAAGCTCCTGAGTAGTTCCCATAAATCTGAGCTACATTGAAAGGATTTACTCCAAGCCTTCCACCAGTAGCTTGCTCCATATGCATCAGATTCAGCTATCCCTTAAATCTGCAATACATTATCTGCCTCACTGTGCACAAACTACTGTCTCGAACTATATTCAATTCAGATGGGCAGCTTTGCCAGTTCCTGACTTTCTTTTTATCACAAGTATGAATATTTTGAAATGGGAGACATATATTATTTGAAGAAAGTGTTCTAGTGGCCACCAAGAAAATAAGGAAATTGTGTTTCCCCAACCCCCATGAAGTCTGAAATTTTCAATCCTCCAGAACGTGCATCAGATCATAGTTGCAAGAGGGCATTTCATGGGTGTGCCCAGGATCACACACAATTCTCAGTGAACCAGCTTGATCTCCATACCTTTCCCTCTTACTCACAAAAGCAAATTAGAATATTAATTTTATATCACAAGAATAAGTGATTATCGTAGGAATAAGCTCTAATCTAATTTTTAAAATAATTTGTAAATGCTGGCACTTTATTAATAACAACAATTTACTATGACAGCTAATAGACATACTGATATTTCAGCTCTGATCTACTCAGACTACCATCACTCCCACAAGTACCTCCACTTATGGGAGCAATTGGTTTATGTGTCTATCTCTTCCTCAGGGGAAGGGAAGGGATCAAGTCTTGGTTATCATATATATAAACCAGTGGCCATGTCACAGCAAGGATTCAATAACAGTTATGGAAACCAAAGGAAAGGTACATTAATGCCTTGAATATCTTGAGAAGGATCCCCAAGAAATTGATAACAGTGGTTGTCCCTAAGCAGAAGAACTGGTGAACTGGAGCGAGATACTTGCTTTTCACTGTATTATTTTCTACTAACTAAAATATTTGCTCTGTATTTTATATTTAAGTGAGATTAGAATAAATATTTATTGTATGAATAAACAAATAGGTGAATGAACAAGCTATATCCAGGAACACAAGGTTGTCACTTGAATATTTTTAGTTGTATCAATTTAACAGCTGTGGCTTTTCCTGACCCTAAGTTTCGAATCTTTTAGTGACTCATGTTAAATTGTGTGCCAGGTCAAAAGGGTGCTAACACTCTGACTGACTCAATGTGTCCAGACATTCTTTGCAAAGGAGGAGACAAAGAACTGTCACAAAAGCTAGACTTTCTTGATCCAAATTTAATTCATTCAGTAGAAATGGAAATGCTAACTGTTTTTCTCAATAATAGATGTCATATCTTGTCTGCAAGGAGCAACTCTGTTTAATCCAAGCTCAAGAAAAATTGAAATTTTTTAGGAAAAAAAAACACACATTTGTTTCATGTCCTTAGGTTTGTGTCTCCTTTTAACCTCAGAGAGGCATTTTAATACAGAACACTGGCTTTTGCATCAGGCAGAACTTTCCTAACTACCCTGGGCCTCAGAATCTTCAGCTGTATATAAACTGAGGATGACAGATCTATCTGTCAGGGCTGCCATTAGTTCTAAATTACCTGTGTTTTTAAAACCCTGGAACATAGTGCTCAAAAAGTAGTAGCTATCATGTTTATCCTAAAATAGTCTCCTGGCCCCTCTAACCCTTTAAATTGGCTGAGAATCAACACGAGTCTTTGTTTTGAGACAAGATTTGTTTCTTATAGATAAGTGCAACTACACTATGCATTTAAGAATGGTTTGCTCCCTCCTGTAATGAAAATATTTGGGTGTGATGTTTGCAACATGTCACTTCCTTTGCCTATAGTGTAAAGATTGGCAATAAGCTTACTACTTCCAGTATTCGCCAGGTCATTGTGACACTGCCTGTCACAATCTCCATTCGATCACCTTTGCTAGCATCACTTTTTATCTAACCAGGTCAAGATTGTATAGAGTTTGATGGCTGCCCTAGTGCTGCTGCAAATTTGTCAGCCTTGTCATTTGGAGGATGGTAGAAAAATGTCGGTGCTACAATTAGACTTTATAGCAGTCTGCTGTGCCAAAAGAATTCTTAATGAGTTTTTGTTTTGTTTCTTTTTTTTTTTTTTTTTTTGTAGTTGAGGATGAGGACGCAGCAACCAGATTTTTTAAAACCACAATCCCCAAATTCCTGAATGTTTGGCAAGTTTGCCACGAAGTATAAGCTCCCGTCTCACTAGTCAGACTGCTCCTGTTGTCTAGGCCACATGATGACTTGAGAGGCCACCAGGGGCCCTGCCTTTTCCATCGCAAAAGTGTGTGGCTCTCCCTACACTCCCCACCCCTACAATGCCAAGAATCAGAACAAGGGCCGTGAGTGTTAGCAGGCCCCGCATGAGTGGCAGCTCAGAGGGCTTTCATTGTGCTTGGTGCACCGAGAGCAGATTGTTATTCTGTAGGCATCAATTAGAGCCTGGGCAGAAGGCGCCAGGCTCTTGCTCCATGGTGTCTTGCTGCTGCCGGAGAGGAGAGGGGGCTGCTGTTGTGCAGGATTCCTGTGGGCCAAGTTCTGAAAATTGTCTGTGGAGGGCCAACCAGAAGAGAAAAACATTTGTTCTCTGAATTTATAACACCCTCAAATTTTATTAGTTTATATTTCCTGCCCCCTCTCCTGCCTCTTCTTCTGTAAAATAGCATCATTTTATTAACCCCACTCAAGTATGATTATATTCTCACTAATTCAATGTATCATCACTTGAAAATTTACACTTAACATAAAGCTTTATTAAGTGAATATGTAAGGTGGAAATGATTCTTCCCATTTTCTGTTCAATTGTCTTTCAGATAACACTCCTTGGCAGGTTAGCTGCTATAGTTTTAACCCACTTGCTGAAAGAACGAAGATAGTCTATTTTTACAGACCTTATTTTGGACTAGAGCGTTCTGAGGTATCAGTTCATGAAATGACTCCCTCTTTCCTTCAAATATTAAAAACCTTATTCTCTATGCTTTCTCATTGGCACAAACACCTACAACTAAATTCATCTAAAAGATCTCAACTTTAGAGTCACCTGTGACAAACTAATTCATTATACTGCAAAGTTAAATCATCACGTTTTTTAAAAAAGACTTCCTGAGTTCTCTGCCAACAGAGATATGGTACAATCAATTTGACACTATTCTGGTAGTGGGATGCTGAATGGCTTTCAACAATCAGAAAATGTATAAATGGATGTGGTTTCATAGTGTAGTGGTTAGCACATCTGCTTTACATGAAGAGGGTCCTGGGTTTGTGCCCCGGTGGAGCCACTGTCCGTGGTCTATGGCCATGCCACCCTGAATAAGCCCGATGTCTGATCTTGGAAGCTAAGCAGGGTTGGGCCTGGTTAGTACTTGGATGGGAGACCACCTAGGAAGACCAGGTGCTGTAGGCATAAATAATAATAATAATAATAATAATAATAATAATAATAATAATAAAGTGTAGAAATACATCTGAGCAAATTGAATGGCAGGAAGTGGCAACCAAAGAGATTTGAAGAAACCATCTTGGGAAAAACCTGTAGAGAAGTCGACATGCGTATAGCACGTCCTTTACCTCACCCTTCTTCCTCTCTCCACCTCAGAAGTGGAATTGATCAGCTTTGAAGAAATGAGAAATATCAAGTGCAACATCTGAGTCTACAGTGTTTTCTACTCCCTTTCTCCTTTAATTCACCCCCCACTCTCCGACCATTCTGAGGTTGGAGTATCAAAGACACCGAAGGTATTGAAACTCTTTTCCACTGACTCAGCCTCACCCTCATGGGTGAAGATGGCAGGGAAGTTTGCATGAATTTCTCTAAGCCCTTTTTCTGGTTCAAGCAAAAGGCAAAGGAGCTGAAGGAATCTGTCTATGTGCAAAGCAGACTATGATTCTTCTCTAAGACATGTGCCCACAAGTAGGGTATCATTATTTGAGGCAACTATGAGTATAATTAAAAACCTTTCAGCACTCCAGTCATATTTCCTGTCGCAAGGACAAGATGACACACTGAGAACTGATCAGGCTTAACTCCGTCGGCAATGAAAGTAAAGAGGATGTTGTAGGAACATAATCCCTTGTACACATTATACGTATATTGACAAAAATGAACATCCTTCAATCATCCCTGAAAAATGTTACATTTAATTCAAATAATTTTTAACAAGAACGGAATTAAGGGGATGTAGAAACCTCTCACTCATGCATTCACAATAAATATTTTTGGAATATGTAATAGAAGATAAGTATCGTTGAATGAATTAATGAATGATTTCTATAACTCTTTAATTCTATTCCTAAACTCATGTATTTAGTGGCTCTATATTTTAGAGTGATATTGAAAATCAGTCCCAATCAAAAGGAATGAAATCGCAAAGTAGAGGTAGATTTTATTCTTTATTTTGTCCTGCTCAGCATAAGAAAAATTAATACAAAGACTAGAAAAAAAATCGTTTGCTTCAGGGAACCTTTGCTTGAGAAACCTGATATATGTTTCTAACGGCCTTCCCTCCAAAATAAGCTGGACGAAGGCATAGCCTTTGGGAAAACTTGCTCACCAGGGCTCTGATGACTGAGTTTGTAAAAAGAGAGCTCCATAGCATAGGTAGAAGATGACAGAACAATGTTAATAGGACATAACTCCAAAGCTGCTTTCTTCCTCTGCCAGTGTAGGATCCAAATCTAGACCAACAAGCTTTGTTTAGAATGTCTTTTCTTCAAAATACCAAAATAAGACCCAGGAAATCTAATTTTAAAAACAGATGAACTAATCAAAGGTGGGATTTGTTTATCTGCCGCCAAAGCAAAGGCTAACAACAATTCCTTCCCCGGAGTATAAAAAACTGCATATAATTCAAGGCCACTTAGTTACCTCTTCTGTACTTGACCTAATTATTAATGACAAAATGTGGTAACTCTGGTAACAATGGCGATACTGTTGTGTAATGTTCACTGAGCATTTAGTATTTTATTAGTTGAAAATAGCATTTTAAAAAGCATGACCCCTACCTTGAAGGAGTTCACCTAATCAGAAAGAAAAAATATTGTTTGCTGGCTAGATGTGTGATTAATTATAATGATTCACAGTTTCTATTTTGAGCTCTACCACTCGACCCTGGCTAGCCCTGGGAAAATTGTTTACATCTCTCCATGCCTCAATTTTATCATCTGTAAAATAGAATTAAGAATACTAGTCTTCCTCAGCTATTCAGTGAGAATTAATTAATGTTTTAGATCCTCAGATGAAAGACTCTCTGAACGTGTAAAGTGCTATTACACAAACAATAAAACTGCATTTATATACAGCTGAGCATGATTCATCTGAGAAGAGACAAATTCTTGTAAGCTCAGCATCCTGTCAAGACCAAGATATATATCTGCCACTTGATGGTGTAAGGCTTAGACTCTGTCCAACAGAAATATAGTGAAACCCACATATATAATTTTAGACCTTCTAGTTGCTAAATTTAAAAGGTAATAAGAAACAGGTAAAAATGCTGTTAATAATATACTTCATTTGCCTAATATATTCAAAACATCATTTTAATCTGTAATCAATGAGTTATTAGAGTACTAATAAGTTATTTTATGTTCTTTTTTTAAACAAAGTAACAGAAATTTTTTGTGTATTTTACACTCACAGTACATCATGATTCAGATTAACCAAATTTCAAATGCTTATTATCCACATGTGGCTAGTGGCTCCCATATCAGAAAGCACAGATCTAAGAGCTCCCACAGCTGCAGGCTGTGAGTGTCATCCAATGATCCATATACTTCTGGTTTCTATTAGGTGGATAGGTCAGCACAAACGTATTTCACTTTCATCATCTGTACTGTGGTGCTGCAAAGAAGATGAGGCTTTGCCTCTGGTAACACTCAGATTAGCAAGATTGGGATGGAAGACATGCCAGATTAAAAAAATGCTCCCTACTTTTCCCACCCTCACAGAGGGATATCTTGAGACATTCAGGGCAAGTTGCCTCTGTTTCCTAAAGTGACCACCAGCACACGCTTGACATCCTACAGAGAAAACAGAATCACAGCATCACCTTGAGTCTTCACTTAAGAGCATTCAGGCAACTTTAAATGATTCCCAGTAAAGTTGATGAGATTTGGAAGTACAATAAACAAAACCTAAATTGTGTTGTTTTTGTTTTGTTTTGTTTCATCTTTTTTAATATTAATTTTGTATCTTGCTACTTTACGGAATTTATTTAACAGTTCTGATAGTTTTTTGGTGAAATCTTTAGAGTTCTATATATATAGTATCATATCATCTGCAAATAATGACAGTTTTACTTCTTTCTTTCCAATTTGGATGCTTATTATTTCTTTTTCTTGTCTGATTGCTGTGGCTAGGACTTCCAATACTATGTTGAATAAAAGTGGTAAAAGTGGGCATCCTTGTCTTGTTCCTGATAAGGAAAACACTTTTCCCCATCGAGTATGATGTTAACTGTTGGTTTGTCACATATGGCCTTTATTATGTTGAAGTATAGTACCAGTTTTCCCACTTTGCTGAGAGTTTTTATCACAAATGGATACTGAATTTTGTTTCATTTCTTTGGAGGGAGACTGTCTTCATTAGATTTTTATTTGTTTGGCTCATTGTTGTCTTTTTTTCTTCTTTAAATAGAATTTAATCAAATTATTAGGGACTTAAACCATTGATAATTTTAATCCTAAACTTATTTGCTTTAGATAAATACTAACTCAAAAATTATAAGAATTTTTTTTGTTGAAATAGTCAAACTACAATGAAATCTTGCATAATGGCTTGCATAGTGCAAAATGTTCAAGAAAATAAATACATTACTTGGATAGCTGGCCATTTCATTCTTTACTGTGATCTTTGGGAAACTCTGTCCTTTCTTTGTAATCTCCAAATTTCATATCAAAACCATTCTGTCTGTTTCCACTTAAACTCATATCTTGATTTGCTCCAGGATTCTGCCTAGCATCTTGCCCTATGATTGTTTTCTTTGACTCTGTTCACACAAATTGCTGCATGATCTTGTGTCTTTACAAACTGACTTCAGGTCATAAGATATTTACTAAATATATACTATGGGCAAAACAGGGCATGGCAGGAAATGCTAACATAAGTATGATGAAGGACCTAGCTTCAAGCTAACTATATCTGAAAATAGTAGTAGGAAATGTACATTATTAGAATGAAAGAAGGGCCAACCCACAGGAGAAATACAAAAAATCCTTTATGCAAGGGTGTTTTAGTCAGTACAGGCTGCCATAACAAAATAGACTGGATGGCTTAAACAACAAACATTTATTTTCTCACACTTCAGGAAGCTAGATGTCCCAGACCAAGGTCAAACAGGGTTGGTTTCTGGTGAGAGCTCTCTTTTTGGCTTGTAGATGGCTGCCTTCTTGATCTGTGCTCATGTGACCTTTACTCAATGCATATGGAGAGAGAGCTCTCTGGCGTCTGTTATTACAAGGGCACTAATCCCATCAGAACAGTGCCCCATCCTTATGACTTCATCTAATCCTAATTACCTCTCAAAGATCTCATCTCTAAATACCATCATGTTGGGGGTTAAGATTTAAACATACATATGAATTTCCAAGGGATATAACATGACAAAGAATCTCAGAGCAGAGATCCCACCCAGATCAGTGGATCAGCAAAGATTTTTGTGATGGAAGTTGCACTTGAGATAACCTTTAAGGTATTCTCCCTTTTGGATACTTAAAGAAGTCATGCACCAAGGACCAAATAAATGAAATAATTTTTGTATAGCAGCACAGCTTTTTCTACGCATTGAGTCTGTTACCCTAACAGACTCAAGGTTCATGTTGCCTTCCCCTTTCCTTCCTGAGTTCCAAGCCTGTATATCTATCTGCCTTCTAGACATCTCCACTTTCATGACCCATGCATATCAAAAACTCACCACATTCAAAACAAAATTTACTATCCTCCACCACCAAAGCTGTTCTTGCTCCTGCCTTCCTATACTTTTTTGGTACCAACACCAACATGTCCTCCTTCCTCACCCCTGCATCTAATCAACTAAAAATCCTATCAAATCCACTCATTATCTTTCTTATCCCCCTCTTCTTCTCACAATTTCCAGTGCCTGTACCTTAGCTCAGACCATCATTATCTTTCTGCGCTGAGTGCTTTTTTTTTAAACTTCACAGCTATTATGATTTGCATTTTATAGATGAGAAAACCAGGTCAACAGAGAGGCTAAGGAACTTGCCCAAATAAACAGCTGCTAAGTGATAGAAGCAGGTGCTGAATCCCACCCAGGAGTCTAGATTCAGAACTTGCCCTCATTATGACCCCAAGGTTTTCTGCCTTCTCAGCAGTAGACTCCCTCCTTCCCCACTGCTCCCTTTCAATATTCCTCTATACTGTTGCCATAATAATCTGTCTAAAGTACAAATCTGATGCTTCCATTTCCTGGCTTCAAATCCTTCAATAGCTTCCATTTTATATAATATAAAATTCATAGGACTCAGGGTTACAAAGGTCTCCAGACTGTGGCTCTTCCTTTTCTCCAACTTTGTCTACTTTCATTCCCCTACCACCACCACCACCACTCTTTTCACTCTAGCACTTCTAAAGAGTTCTTGTTCTCAGAACATGCCATTCCATTCCATGTTATGCCTCCAGATGACACACGTACTATTCCTTTTCACAGAATTTCTTCCAATTCACCATATTCCTTCTTATTTAAACTGTTGTGCATTCTTTATATTTCACTTTGAACAGAACTTCCCCTCAAAGAAGCAAGCTAGTTAGTTAAAAATCTTGCTGAAAATGAATTCCTGAATGCTCACTCTGTCAAATGTCCAATTTACCAAATTTATCAAAAACTTTCAAAACTTAAAAACTTTAAAATATTTAGAAAGTTTATAACAATCTATCTTGGATGGGATGGTTTCTACAACTTTTGAGGATTTCTGTAAGATTATAATTGAGTGCGTTAATTAATCAATCCCAAGATCCTGAACTACAGATTTTTACTTTATCTCTGTGGCTTCTGTACCTATAACCACACTTGACTGATACACTAATCACCCTGTTCAATAATCCCTTCATATATCTGACATCCCTAGGAGATTGTGAGCTCCATAAGGGTCTGGCTATGTATTTTTGCCTCTTGTCCCTGTACCTAGTGGAATATGGTAAAACTTCATTAAATTGCATTTTAATCTGACTCTTAACTCATCAAAAAGTAAGCACTTTTATGCACCCATAAGGAAAAGGTAAATTATTAAACAAAACAAACTATGCATTCTAAAAACTTAAAAGTCATATAATATGCATATTGAGCCCTGCCTTTAGTACAAATGGAGGACGCACATCTACCATATGCAAAATGTATAAAAGCAATCTAATGAACTATTAAATAAAATATGTCCTATCTTTTACCTTGAATAATATAGCTTCAAAATGATCTAGAAAGCAGGATTGAATTTAGAATTCCAATGGTAGGTTGGTATAGTTATCCTCAGACCTTGGCTCTTTGTCCTTTTGGCCCATGGCCTGTAGTCTACAACTCTTTCTACTCCTAGCTCAGTTCCACAGTTTGAAGTGCCTTTCCCCACCCCTCACCCCACCCCCACACACATATAAACATCTAGCCACTTGAGACAGCTGCCCCTTGGCTAATTATCAGTGCTACAGTGACCTAGCCCACATCCTTAGGAGGCTAGGCCCTGGGGGGAACTGATGTCCTTAGGATAAGGAATTCTTTGTCCCATGTAACTAAAAGCCCCTTGGGCAACAGCTATTAAATATTATGTTAGAAATAGAAAAGTATTTCTGGTATATTAAAATTTAAAAGCAGGGTTTGAAGGTTTTAAGACACCTGTATGATAATCTATTTGTGTGAAAAAATATATACATGTATAAAAGTACATAGAAAAAATCTAAAGAAGAATACATCAAATTCATTATGATTGTTATTACCTCCTGATGGTGGAATCAAGTGTAATATTTTTCTTTTTACTTACCTGTATTTTATATGTTTTCACTATAAAAGTTCATTACCTACGTTATTTTTAAAATAATAAAAGTTAAAATCAAAAACATAAAAATAATGTACTTGTACAGGAACAAGTCTTACACCATTTAAGTGAAACATGATATTTATTAAACCTTCGGAAATTTAATACTTCCTATCCAGGAGTAGCAGAGGATTTCTAAAATATACCAGAGAACTCACTAGCTGGTGAGGAAAATGCATGAAGCTATCGAGACACTCATATTTACAGACATGTGCTCAAGAGGCTATGAATGTATACATTTATCCTAAGTCATATCAAAATACTCAAAGTATACAGTGCATAGGTGTTCATCCTCATGCCCAGAATGCTGTGGACAGAGAAGTACTCTGTTCTCCATAGAGTCTGTCACTAGCTCACTGTCTGAATGTGGGCAAACTTTTATGAGCTTCAAACAGTAGAGTCAGGGTATAAAACTAGTTATTAGTAAGATGCTTGCAGAGTCTCACAGAACTATTTATCTGGCTAATATTACTGCACTACCATGGAAGGGAAGGATATTATTTGTTAGTATTCCAGATAATTTTAAGGTGTGTTTATGTTTTTGTGTGTGCATACCATACCCTACATACATATGCAAATTGCACAAGGAGACCAGATGCTTATATGCATGGCATTTCAATAACCTTAGATATTGTTGAGGTTTTTTTCCACTGAGAGTAACCTTCTGCTTAGAGATAGAATCAGGATAATCATCGTATATATTTCAACAATCTCAGTGAATACCAAATTGACCCAAATATTCCCTTAAAGTGGTCAAGCTATAAATTAATTCTAAACTAAGCTTCTCTGAACTCATTTTTAAGAATTAGTTTTAAATTAGCATGTCCTGTCCTATTTGTAATAAATGTTACATATAAACAAGAATGTGACATTTCTATTTTCAAAAGATTCTATAGAGACCACAAATATTCACTCTAGAATGTCTGGTGGTGGGGAAGGAAGTCTGTTTCCAAAAGAACTGCTTATTTTCTCCACATTCTGAAAAATTGATCTGTTCAAAAACAAGTAAGTATTATACATCAGAAGGTTTATACATGCTATTATCAATTTTGTTTCTCACAATACTAAAATAGAAATACAATTGCCTTTATGAGAAATCAAAAGAACATTCCATGGTGAAAGAGAATTAATAAAAACATTGAACACATTGCCATAACATACAACATTCACAATCAAAATCTTATATTTATTGATTATATTACTTGTCTAGGCAGTTCTCTACTGATTGTAAGATGCATCCCAAAAGCTAGGGTATTTGGACATTGGAACATGTATGTACTTGGGATCAGTACTAAATTTGGTAGTTGGATTTACAAGATAGTCTCAAAAGCCTATACCTAACCTATAACAAAATGGGCAATTTTTGGAAACTCACCAGTTTTTATAACATTGTCACCATGGGAAATACATTCCAAAACATAGCTCAGGAAGTCATTTAACCATCCTCCTTCCACACTTTCCTGCACTTTTAAACACAAGAATATGGGAGCATAGAAGTTGAGGAAATGCTTCTGGTACTCCAGGGTTATAAGTGGTCTGTCTCTCTCTGTTTGCTGGTGGGTTTTGTTTTTTGTTTTTAGTAAATGTGCTTTATTTTTCTAATTATAAAATAAATGTATGCCTATTACTATAAAAACTAGTGCAGAAGGTAGAACTTAAGAAGTGAACAAGTACTTGAAAAAATATTCAACATCGTTAGCCATTAGGGAAATGCAAATTAAAATCACTTCACACCCACTAGAATGATTATCATTAAAAAGGCAACAAGTACTAGTGAGGATGTGGAGAAGTTAGAACACTTAAATACTGCTGGTGAGAATATAAAGGGGCGCATCCACTGTGGAAAATAGCATGGCAGTTCCTTGAATAGCTGAAATCAAGTTGCCATATGATCCAGAAATTTCAGCTCTAAAATATCCAAGAGAAATGAAAACATATGTTCACACAAAACTTGTACACAAATGTTCATAGCAGCATTATTCATAATAGCCAGAAGATGGAAACAACCCAAATGTCTATCAACTGATAAACAGAGAACTAAAATGTGATATGTACAGATAGTGGAGTATTATTTGGCAATGAAAAAGAAATGAAGTCTGATATATGCTACAACATAAGTAGTTCTTAAAAACATTACCCTAAGATACCAGGCACAAAAGACTACATATTATATTATTCCATTTAGGTGAGAAGTCTACAATAGGCAAATCCACACAGAAAGTAAGTAGAGATTAATGAATACCAGGGCTGGAAGGAGGAGAAATGAAGATTGAAAGACTAACATGAAAAAGTTTTTGGAGGGGGTGATAAAAATGATCTAAAATTAGATAGTAGTAATTCACAACTCTGAATTGTGCACTTTAAAATCATAAATTTTATGCTATATAAATTATATATAGATAAAGTATTAATAACATATATACTAGCTGTGTGAGCTGAGGTTATTTAACCTCTCTGAGTATTTCTTATTTCTGTAGGGTTCTGTGAGGGCTTATTAATATATATGTTTAGTAAAATTGATATACAATCATTGTTATATACACAGTCACTGATATATGTATATATATATATATATATATATATATGTATTGTGACTATTTTAAGTGATATATCTATACTTTTATATATCACTTAGTACTATGCTTGGCACAGAGCAGGCCCTCTGAAAAGGGTAGCTATTACATTAAATTCTTTATACTAGAGTAAACCTCCTTTTCAATGTTTTTTAATGTATTTTCTCAATTCTCATTCATATAATTCTTCATTTTACATTTGAAAATCATAATTACTAATCTCCTCCTTAGTTCACCTCTGTTCTTGATTTTAAAAACTGAGATTTATAACACCTACCTGACTGGCAATTTTATATTTATCTGCTTGATTTCATTAATGTGTGTCCTGTACTAAACCATTCCAAGAAGGCAAGACCCATGCCAGTTTTCATTCGACCCTGAATCATCAGTGCTAGCTGAAGGCCAGACATATATTTAGAGCTCAAGAAAGTGTTAACTGAATTAATGCATAGGTAGATATTCTATCGGAATATGAGTGGCCTTCCTGTAAATGGGTGGTTCTCAGAGAAGAATGGGGTGTGGAGAGAAGGCAGGTTGTCATACAGGATACAGGCTGTCATGTCTGAATCACCAGGGATGATATTTTAAAAGTTACCTGACATCTTTCCAGGGAGTACCATACCAGAGCTTACGTTGTGCTACTTAAGGTAAGAAGGTCCACTTCACCCTAAATACATTTCATTCAACCAATTCCAGAACAGAAATTTCTTTACTAGGACACAAAACTTTTCAAACACAAGCAGAGATGAATGTTAAGGAACAAATACCTCAGTCAGTGTGATATGTTAGAAACAACCAATGACTAGACCAGGAGTCAACAAAGCTGGCCTTTAGACTGGCCTTAACTTTGGATATGGGTATGTGGCAGGAAGGGAAGCTTGTTATAAGTACACAGGCTGCTGAATGTCCAAAGAAGGTGTGGAGAAGTGAAGCACAAGTGGGAACAAACACAAATAAGGTGTTTAAGGCTTTATCTTCTTTGTAATTTTGCTAGCATCGAGCCTATCTTCTCTTGGGACCATCTACCTTCTGCACTCAAGGTGAAAAGCCAATAAATCATTCCACTAAGGTTTAGAACCTGCCTTGCCAATCAGGATCTGATCGCTGGCCCACCAATTGATGTTTTCACACATAAGCTGGGAGGATAGTTTCTTGTCTACTGTGTGCTAGCTTCATTCTTATTTCTCAACATGTGTTAATTGTTTTTTACCTAACCCTTAATTTTTAGTTCACGCTCACTTTGGTCCAGTCTGATTCCCAAGATCTTCTGCTGTATTTTAAGTTTTAAGCTGTAAAATGTAACACACATATAGTGCCTAAAATATAATTGTACGGTTTAATGAATTATTATCTCTGTAACTAATATATAGGTTACATTATATATCACATGCACATAGATTATACATATGTAAAATGTTGCATTAATTTTATTGTATGTAAGTTAAACCTCAAGGAATCATTTTTAAAAGCAAAAACACAAAGAAATGATATATTGTGAATACCTCTTAAAAGTCTTCATCCATGACTCCTTTCCGATTAATCACAACTCCTACATTCATCCTTAAATAAACCATTATTTTTTACTTATGGTATTCACTTTTCTTAATGAATTTATCATCTTACTATGTATTCCCTAAAAAATAGTTTAATTTTGTTTGCTTTTAAACATTCCACAAGTAGAATTATGCAATATATATATGTTGCAATATATATATATATTCCTTTATGCTGGATTTCTTCCATTCAACCTTGCTTTTAAGATTCATCTACATTATCTCCTGTAGCTATATTTTGTTAATTTTTATTTATATATAGCATTTTAGTGAATGAATGATTCATAATTTGTATACACATTCTACTGTTGATGGATACTTGAGTTGTTTCCAGTTTCAGGTTATTATGAGTAATACTGCTGTGAAAATTCATGTGGTTCTTTTGATATATGTGTGCACCTCTTTCTGTTGCCTGCATGTCTAGGACCAGGATACTGATAACTTATCTGGTGGTATGTGTATCTTTAACTTTATTAAATAATGTCAAACTACTTTCTGAAATGACTACCAATTTACATTCTGACCAACAGTGTTTGAGAATCTCAGTACCTGGTATTGTGAGAATTTTTAATGTTAGGTGATTTGGTAACAAGAAGGATCTTGTCATCATTTCGATATGCATTTCTACCCCATTTTGGGGGTCTACTTCTATTCTAGTATTTGTTCTTCCATAACATTTTTCAGATAATTTCTTTCCTACCTACCAGCATAAATTCATTATCTATTGCTGTACAACAAATTGTATCAAAAATTAATGGCTTAAGACCTCAGGTCAAGTTGGAGAAGTAGGTAAACACTGTGTTTGCCTCCTCTCATGACCACATCAAAATTATAACTAAACTACAGAACAACCATCATTGAAAATCACCTGAAATCTAGCTGAACAGAAACCTCATTACTAAGGATACTTAGAAGAAGCCACATTGAGACTGGTAGGAGGGGCAGAGACACAAAATTGGGTAGCCCCACACCCACATGTGATGGTTAAAATTCGGGATGAATACCTCAGCTGTGGAGATCTCCCTGAGAAGCAAGGTGTCCCAGCCACACACCAGGCTCACCAGCCCAGAATTCCAGTGCTAGAAAAAGAAGTCCCCATAACTTCTAGCTGTGAAAACCAGTGAAGATTGTGGCTGAGTGAGACAGAGGGCTGCTGGAGTCCCAGGCATTCCTCTTAATGGGCCTGCACATGAACTTACTCAATGACAGACTCACTCATTCACTGAGGGACTCACTCACTCTGAGCTCCAGCACTGGGGCAGAAGCACAAAAGGTGTCAGGGACATATGGAAGGAAACTGAATTAACTGGGTTCATGGGGCAACTTTCTCTCAGACAGTAGTGCTGGGAGAAGCCATTCTTCCTTTGTTGAGCCCTTTTCCCAGCCAGTGTGCAGACAAAGGCAACTGCCATATCTGAGTCTCCATTGAGCTAACACCATTGGCCCTGCCCTGGTGATTCCCTGAGACCCCACCCCACCTAACTGGCAGTCCCACCCAAACAGTTTTCAGTGACTTTTAATACAAGTGGCCTGTCTTGGATCATGCTACAGATTTCCTTAAAATCTTTCAAAGTTTCATAAACCCCAAATAAGTAGCACATGGCCTCTTCATGCTCCGCACCTCTTCCTAAGCAGGCCTAAGTCTGGCACTAGAGGCAGACAACCTCAGTTTGCAGCTTGACCTCTCCAAGACTCTTCCAAGTGAAGACTACCTTTAAATCATTTTGTAGATCATACCAAGTGGCCTTGGGCAAGATACAGGAAGCAGCTGAACTTGGCCTGCAACAGAGCTCCTCCCAAGACACCCCAGAACCAATACACCCAGTGGTAAGCTTCAGATCACCAATGGATAAGAAAACAACCAGAGCACCACCCAACCACCTCCACAAAAGACACACCCAAAGGGCAAGCTGGGAAGGCACCAGAGCCCTGCAAAAGCAAATTTTGCTCCATAGGGTCAGTCCCTGCATAACAGTTCCTCCACTGACAGAACAAAGCTCTAGAAAAGAAATATACAAAATGAAGATAAGCAATCTACCTGATACAGAGTTCAAAACACTATTATAAAGATGCTTAATGATCTCAGTGAGAACTTCAACAAAGAAATAGGAAACGCAGACAGAAAATTTTTTAAAAAGTCAGAAATGAAAAAAACACAATAACTGCAATAAAAGATACATTAGAGTGAATCAACAGTGCATTAGATAAAGCAGAGGACTGAATCAGCAATTTAAAAAGATAAGGTACCAGGAAACACCCAATCAAGGAAGCAAAGAGAAAAAGAATCCAAAAATATGAGGTTAGTTTAAGGGGCCTCTGGGACAACATCAAGCATACCAACATTTGCTTTATTGGAGTACCAGAAGGAGATGAGAGAGAGTGAGGAACTGGAAACCTATTTGAAGAAATAATGACTGAAAACTTCTCTAACGTGGTGAAAGAAATAGACATACAACCCCAAGAAGTATGGAGAGTTTCAAACAAGATGAACCCAATGAGGCCCACACCAAAACACATCACAATTAAAAAATCAAAGTTTAAAGACAGAGAGAGAATCTTAAAAGCAGCAAGAGAAAAGCAGTTAGGTACCTACAAAGAAGCTTCCGTAAAACTGTCAGTTGATTTCTCAACAGAAACTTTTCAGGCCAGACTGTCAAAAAATATTCAGTGATGAAAGCAAGGACCTACCCAGTAAAGCTATCATTTAGCATTGAAGGACAGATAAAAAGCTTCCCAAACAAGAGAAAGCTAAAGAAGTTCATCAACTCCAAACCAGTATTACAAAATACATTAAAAGGACTTTTTTAAGAAGAAGAAGGAAAAAGATCAAAACCATGAATACTAAAATGGCAAGAACTACATATCTGTCAACAATTACTTTAAATATAAAAGGATTAAGTGTTCCAGTCAAAAGACAGGATGGCTAAATGGATAAGGAAACAAGACCCTTACATATGCTGCCTACAAGAGACTCACTTCAGATGAAACACACACAGAGACTGAAAGTAGAGGAATGAAAAAGATATGTTACTAAAATGGAAACAAGAAAAAAAAAGCTGTTGGGGTAGCAATACTAATGCCAGACAAAATGGTTTTTTAAAAAAAGGTTATAACAAGAGACAAAGAAGAAACTAGTAATCCCACTTCTGGGTATTTATCTGAAGAAACTCAAACACTACTTTGAAGGAACATATGAAACCGTATGTTCATTATAGCATTATTTACAATAGCAGAGTTATAAAAGCAGCCTGGATATCCACCAATGGATGAGTGCATAAAGAAGAAGTGCTACATATATACAATGGAATATTACTCAGCCATAAAAAAGAATTAAATCTTGCCATCTGCAACAATTTGGATGGACCTAGAGGGTATTATGCTTAGTGGAGGAAGTTAGACAGAGAAAAACAAATATCATATGATTTCACTTATATGTGGGACCTAGAAAACAGGATAAACAAACAAACAAAACAGAAACGAGATACAGAGAGCATTTTGATGGTTGACAAATTGGAATGAGAGTGTAAAGTAGATGGGTGAAGGAGAGAGAATTAAGAGGTACACATTGGTAATTACAAAATAATCATGGGAATGTACAATATAGCAAAGGGAATATAGTCAATAATATCGTAATAACTATGTATGGTGTCAGATGGGTACTAGATTTATAGGAGTGATCACTTCATAAGTTATGTAAATGCCCAATCACTGTGCTATACACCTGAAACCAATATAATATTGTATGTCAACTGTAATTAAAAAATAAATTAATGACTTAAAACAATAAACATTTATTATCTAGCACACTCATTTTGTAGGTCAGGAATCCAGGAGTGTCTTAGCTGGTAGTTCTGACTTACGGTCTCTCATGAGGTTGCAGTCTAGGTGTCTACCAGGGCTGCAGTCATCTGAAGGTTTTCTGGAGCCAGAGGATTCACTTGTAAGGTGGCTCTCTTATCAACTTTGCAAGTTAATACGGGCCATTGGCAGTAGGCCTCAGTTCCTCTGCACAGAGAGCCTCCATAGAACTGTTTGAGTGTCTTCATGACATGCAGCTAACTTCCCTCGACTTCCCTCAAATTCCCTCAGCTAACTTCTCTCTTGAGTGATCTAAGAGAGAGAGTAAAGAGAAAATCACAACGCTTTTTATGACCTGGTCTTGGGAATCACTTCTGCCATATTTTATTCATTAGGACAGAGGCACTAAATATAGCCTACACACAAGGAGGAGGGAATTAAGTTCTATTTCCTGAAGAATGGGGTACCAAAAAACCTATGGACATGTTTTAAAACCACCAAGCGACACAATTCAAAATCTCTTGATTTTCACCATTTGGCAAGCACCAGAACAATCAATAGTTAAAATGACCGAGCAAAAGTTTGATTTAAAAAAATAAAATAAAATAAACAGAAAATGTGTATATTATTAAAGTATCTTCTCATAAAATATTTACTAATTACACAGGGAATCATAATAAATTTCTGGTGAAAACTTATCAAAGTTTCAACTTGACCAAGTTATTGAAATTAATATTACCAATAAGACATATCATCTGACTTCCAATACGATGCACTGAGGACCCATGAATATTAGGAGGCAGGAATCATGGGAGCCATCTTAGAAGCTGAAAACAACAGCTTCACTCAGAAGGTCAGATGATCCAGGAGTAGTCTTCCTATCCACTGAGAATTACCAGAGTGAGTTTTAGATGAGCATACCTTCTGTGTGCTGCTGAGTTGTTTAGAAAGTCAAGTTTTCTTCTATTGTTTTAATTCAAGGGAGATTCATGGGTCTTGGGGATGATTAGCTCATAGAACATCAATATGTTAAGATTTTCCTTTTCTAATTTTGACATGAGACACACTTTCCAACTACACCTTAATCTCGAATATAAAATCAGACCAAATAACTGGCCATCCCTGCAGATTTTTATAGAAGTTTCTCCCATTATTTAATAGATGTGTACGTGGCCTTATATTCATCTCGTCTTTTTGTCTCATGCTAGTTCCCTGTATGGATTGTCCTTTCCTCAATTTCTAACATCAACCCATTGTAATTCTGGACAGTTCTAGTTCCAGCCAAGTATCTGCTCCTTCAATAAGTTTCCCTGATTATTCCATTAAGGAGTCAGCTTTCTTACTGAACCAATCTCATCTGCTAATTTGTTTTATTCTTACAGCATTCAAGGGATTTTTTTTAAGTATTTAGGTACATGTAGGACATGTCAGACATATTTCTAGTCTCTACTTCTCCAAAACAAATATTTCTTAAATAAATAAATAGATACATTTGATTTTCTTTAATAAAATAACATCTTAAAAAGGTTCTTTAGCCTTGAAAACTCTAAAGTAAATACTTTTGTAATAGTCAAACTATTTTTCCATTTTTTTGTTTTATAGTTTGTTTTTGCTTTTTGTTGTGATTTCAAATTTTTTAAAATTACTCTCTTGAAGGCAAGACGTCGATACTGTAAAATTAAACAGTTCCTCTCGTGCAGTGTTAATATGCTTCTTCTTTAACAAAATTAAATTCAGTAATCACATTCATTTCTAAAGCCCTTTGAAAAAGTATGTCGTGCTTATGGGTGGCCACATTCCAAAGAACTGAGTATGTGCTATGAAATAAAAGGAGGCTTGGGGGTGGGAAGAAACCCTTACAAGGCAAGGGAGCTGAGCATGTGCAAAGCTCTGTACTAAATGAGGGGAATGAAAAAAGAAAGGGTCCTAATAAGGAGAGAGAGCTGTTTGCCCATATTCAGGAGATCACTTAGAATCCACAAATGAAGAGGATCAGCTCAAGGAAGAACAGGAGAACATCCCCTAATCAGAGTGCTACTGACTTCCAGGACCCTTCTGGCATCTCATTTCCAGGCCCCACACTTGGGGGATACCCAGACCTAGATGTCACTCCTCACATTCAGTGACTCCTGATATTCCCAGTCGTTTACCTGACATATATTCTGGCACCTGCATCAGAACTGTAGCTTTGGATTTTTGAAGGGCACTGTGGTATGGTGGAGTCCAATGGACTTGGAAGAATTTTTGCTCTGCTACTTAGAAGTTGGCAAGTTATTTCAATTCCTGTAGCCTCGGTTTTCTCATCTATACATTGGGGGTGATAATACCTATAATGCATGTATTATTGTGGGTCACAGGTACCGAAGGTATCACAGGATTATTGTGAGGGTTACACATTAGTAAGTACTCGAAAAAATAGTAACTATGAAAAGCAGTGTAGCATGGTGGTTAAAAGCATGGAATCTGGGTCTAGATCATCTGAATTTAAATTTTTGTTTCATTACCTAATTTCTGTATGACTTGTTTTCTCTGTGCCTCACTTTCTTAATCTATCAAATGGAAATAATAACAGTCTAGTTTCTATCTCACAGAGTCAATGAAAAGACATGACAGTTTTAAATACTATGGCTGTCACATAAAAAGCAGTCAGTAGATGGAAGTAGTAGTAGTCGTAGTAGTAGCAGCAGCAGCAGCAGTTGTTGCTATTATTACTATGAAAGATGCAGTAATGGGCAACAGTTAATGGTGGGCAACAATGTACTGTAGTGCTGAACTACCTGGGTTCAGGTTCTAGTTCTGCTCTTTACCAGCTATGACCCTAGAATCTTCATTTTATCATCTGTAGATTGGGGATAATAATATCTACTTCATAAGATTAAATAAATTCATATATATAAAGTACCTAGATAATGCTTGTGCATAGTAAACAATAAATGTTAGCCATTATAAATTTCAATTGGCCATAGCTCAAATTTTTTTATACAATTCTGTGGGTAACTTTAAAGCTTTATATTTTATACAATTAAATAAGCTTATGTATTCTGTACTTTATGTATGCCATGACAATTAACCTAAACTACCAGTGCTCTTGGAAAGGAGCCAGGTTTTTAACCATAAAAGGTTTTCAACTGAGACCCAGCTGACCATCTCTTCAGTGTCTATGTGTATAGCAGATGGTGAGCGGCATTTTTTTCAAACAAGTCCCTTCAAAGAGAAGACTGTAAAGTTCTCAGAAAAATGAAATGCCCTCATTACAAAAGAGTGCCATTGTCTCAGCTCTCTCGCCCCACACATTAATGACAGGCACTGTGGAGTCCCACGTATAAAAGAGACCTCATAATTAGGCATGTTGGAGAATCTCTCCATGCGCTCCATACTGCAGTTTTCAATGACACACCAAAAGCCGCCCATTTCAACTTACATTTTCACTTTGCTCTCTGGCTATACGGCAGTAACTCTATGAGTCGTTTATTCAGATACTGGAAAGGCTGACAGTTCAAGAAACATTTTTTTCATTTCTTCAGCCAATAATCTTGTAGCACAGTGATGTCATCCAACAGTAATGCAACATGACTTAACTGTTGGATAGGTGACAGGAATTCCACTGACACGAAGATCACAATGAAACTGCTTAGCTGCTAAATTAGTCATATTGTACATTACTGATAAGTCACTTTTAAACTGTGATTAACTGCCAGTTCAAACAACACTATTGTCAAGTTAGGGAAGTCAGAGCTCAAAGTTTAAATGATCACATCCAGTTATTTCAGTGTCTGAATCATGCAAGTGAGGTGGTTATTGAACTTTACAACTACACAGGCCACTTGAAAAGGGACACTGTGTAAAAGAAAAATAAACAAACAAAAAAAACCTTTTTATCTCTATTTTTTTTTTAGTGGAAAATTTATACAACATTTCCTTGACTGTATCCTAAAATTAGTCATTTCCATCTCTTGATGATTTTCTCAATCCAAATAAAATGATAACAGAATCCTGTTACTCGGTGAAGACAGAGATTAGTGTTGTTTTCTTTTTTTTACACGAGCTGGCCTCTGTCCTGCTATTTAACTACATTGTGAAAGGGACTTTTTGCTGACAACAAACCACAAGGTAGATGTCACATATTTCACAAAATCAATTATTAAAATAATGCTTAAATTTTCCTGTTTGAAAAGTACACGCATGTTAGGAAAAATTTAGGAAATACTGAAAAGTTTGAAGAAGAATGAAGAAGAATGAAAAAGAAGAAGAATGAAGAAGAATGAGAAGAAGAAGAAGATGAAGAAGGAGGAGAAGAAGGAGGAAAGCCCCTATACCCTCACCCTCCCCAAAACAACCATAACTAAAACTTTCTTTATTTCTTCCAGTCTCAGTAAAGAATGACTAGAATTTCTTCCAGTCTCAATAAAGAATGACTACAATAGCCTAACAAACTTCTTGCCTGGCAAATGTGGTCGCTGCTAAGCACAGAGAGATAAATAGAATTCCATCCCTCTTGCTTAAGAAGTCCACAGCTTAATGTAATACGGTATCTGAACACAAAAGAGGCATTTAGAGCCAGCTGGAGAGAATGGAATGTAGAGTGGAAGAGATGGGAGAGATCATCAAGAGAAATCCTAGAGCCAGGCTACTCAAAGTGTGATCCACAGGTGAAATCAGATTTTACATACAAACTACAGAAATTGAGGAAAAGCATTTAAACCTTCTGGAACAATTTGAAAGAGTAATTGTATATCTTTTGAATTTAATAATTTTTTTTACTTGGACTTGTATTTTGTATGTTTTTTATTTCATTTTTGTTCTGTTTATTTTTATTCCTTTTTTAAAATCAATTCACAATAGATTAGAAATTAAAAGTGAAAAACTCCTGTCACTCTGGTTAGAAAACTACTGTCCTCAGGGACACTATAGCTGAGCTAAGAGTAGGGTAACCAACCACCCCGGTTTTCAATAAACCTGGCAAAGCCCCAGGCAAACCAGAATGAGTTGGTCACTTTACAAGTGTTTAATTTCAAGTAAAAATTAGCTTCATAAGAGGAGAGATCAGATGAAGAGGAAGCAATCATCAAAGAAATAGGAAAATAAAATTTCCCTGAGCCAAAGACAGGTTTTAGTCTTTAGGTTAAGAGATAATGGCCAGGTAAGATTATTGAAGAGAGCCACAGCTAGCTATGTCCAGATGTACTTTCTAAATTAACAAGAGAAAAATTCTATAAGATTATACACAAACACAACAGAGTGAAATGAACAAAATAAATTAGTAAGGTGGTAAAATATTTATAACATTATATTTTTTTTAACAAAAAGATACTTGCTTTAACTTTCTAAGTTAAGGGGAAAAAAGAAAAAAGAATTCTCCTTTATATGCAAATATAACAATGATGGTAATAAAATGGAAACACAAAACAATATCACAAAAGAGGAAAACGCAAATGTGTTAACATTGTTAACATAATGTATTTGATCTGACATCAATTTTGGCTTGATGTTTCCTGGTTGTTGATGGGGACATTAGGAATCACAATCATTCAAACTGCTGTTATAATTAATGAAGGAAGAAGTATATGAGTTTTTCAGCAACACCTTTATTCCTGGCACTAAAATCTGAAACAAATTCTCTCAAAGAATTTAACATTGAGAGCATCAACTGGTGTGGTAGACACTGTCTTCAGTACATTTCTTCAGCAAGTATAGGAGTAAATTTCACATACATGCTTCCTATAGGGTTTCTCATTAAAATCAGAGAATGGTCTCAAGATATGTAAATACATGACAGCCTAAAGACCTTATTTGATCCAAGGATAAAACTTCAAGTACCCTAAAAGATGAATAGCATGTCACTTAGTGTTCTATGACAATTATTTCTCTCAGCCAGACTAATGTAATAACAACATGAGGTCTCAGAATATTTGAAAAGAAATTACTCTTGTGGTCTTTATTGCTGACTGAGGGCATATAAAATTTTCAGTTTCAAAGAAAATACAGTTAGACCTTTCAGCCTCGATATTAGCATTGGACATCAAATTTGTGTGAGATTAGACTAGTATGCTTTGGGTAATAAATATTAGTTTAGTATATATAAATAGTGTTAGCACTCATTAATTTTGCTTCTCCTCTGGCAAGCTCAGTAAATTTAATAAATATTGTAACACTATCATAATGCAAATGGAACAGTTTATCAAAATATTGTTATAATATTAGTCCTAATTATTTTAAGGTACAAAAATTTCTTTCACATGCCATCGGTTTGAGTGAACAAAAATCAGTTTGCAAATCAAAGATGTATGTACATTATAATCATTTTTTGTAAAAAAAAAAAAAAAAACTTGTATAAACTTAATATTTATAAATACATAAACACAGAAAAAAGATATAATGAAAATATTAACCCTGCTTACTTCTGGGTGGCAGAATTTGGGCAACTTTTATTTTCTTTTTCTTACTTGTCCATAGGTTTGAATAACGTGTATTATCTTTTCAAAAATAAAAATAATATTATTACTGTTTTATATAAAGGCAGGTAGGGTTGGGAGCAAGTGATGTCTGTACATCATCCCTAAAGCACGTCAGCCGAGTGATCTTCCTTCACCTTCTTCTTGCATCGTAGTTGCCCTTTAATGACTTACATGATGATGGTAAAGTTTGGATTGTTTAAGAGTGCAGTTTGGGTTGGAGACAATCCCCCATTTTGCTTCATTAATAGCTATGTGACTTTGGACCAATTATATGTTTGATTCTCTGGTTCTTCATTTCAAAATGGAAGCTGGATTGTTGTGAGCATGAAATGAAATTGCTAACACATCGTAAAGTCTCTGGAACAAAACCGTGCTCAATAAATATTATATCCAAATTTGTTTACCCCATTCCTAAAAGAATTGGTCTTTTAGGAATGTAAACCTGGTTTCAATCCAATAAAAGGGTTGAGAGAATAAGGAAGCACAAAGTCTCTCTTTTCCCATGTTCACTAGTTAGTAGTAGAGAGGGAGAAAAGAGACTTTCTGAGGATCTACTGTAGAATGTGGTATGTGTTTATTTTGCTGAAGGAAAACTCCATATTTTCTAAAACACTTCAACATCTGTGAAGTCTCAAGTTTCTGTCTTATTATTAATCATTTACGTCTTGTATAATGTAAGAACTGCCTTACATTATACAATCATTCGCCTTAAAACAGCTTCTTTATTTCTATTTTTATCTTCACAGACTCCTAGTTGTGACAAAGAAGTTTGGTTGGTAATGTCATTATCACAGGTCACATTTTTAGAACTTGATTTCATAGCATTTGGGACCCTAGAAATGTAAATTATGTTTTTGTATCACTTTCTCTACATGTCAAAATACCTCTAACTTTATTTTTTACATCAATTGGTTTGTAATCAGATATTAAGCATGCAGTTCTTAAATAAGCTATATTCAATTGCAAAATTAGACAGAAATATAATAAAATGAATATCTCTAATTATCCATCTTCAGTTATGAAAATTTGACAAGATTTACTCTTCTATAAAAAACAACAAATTTTGTCATATTTGTAATGCAGAAGAGCATTCCAGTAGGAGAATGTTTCTGGATCTATGATTTCTCATCTTTATAACTTTACCTCAATATTTCAGACAGAAATAGTTAAGCGGTAGCAGAGAGGCCCGCGAGACTTGGGAATGAAGCCCTCCCTCTGAATGATCTATTGCAGTTGTATTGCACATGGATTGCACAACAAAGGTTTCTATTTTCCTACTTTTTTTCTTTATCGTGTGTCAATTAAGTCTTTTTTTCAAAGAGCCTTAAAACCTCATTCTTTCTCATCTTGTATGCTTCTGTTTCCTAGACATGAAAACTCAAAGAAGGTAAATTGCTAATGGTAACCCTCAAAGCCTCAAATAAATATGATATAATAAACATGACCTGCATCTTCTCTGCAAAAAGTTTTCCTAGCACTTTGTCTACTAAAGCTTGGGGTTTCTACAAATACATTTCCTAGGAAATGTCCCCAGATGGCATGTGATCTTTTCATTTTAGACGAGCTGCCTTGATCAGGTGTCACCCAACTGACCTGCTTTTCTCCGCCTTTATTCTTAGCACAATGTTGTCTCAACAAACTATCCACTAAGTCCTGGTTTTTCTGCACTGGATTCCATTCTCAGCCCTATCGCTAAACCACACCTGCCACATGCACTGGCTGCGAACACACCTTTTGTTAGTCCCTCATGACTGTCACAGTGCCTCTGGGAGACCTTAAAGCCCCATAATCATTTCCCCAGTGTTCTCCTCCAATACTTTTAGTTTTCAGCTGGCTAAGAGCCAGCCTTCTGCACTCTACCCCATCCTCACTTTGCTAGTTACCTATCCAGGTCACCTTTATTCATATTTATTTCACTATTCAAAGGAGTAAATCCAATCTAAAGCAGTAAAGACAAATAACAGAGGGAGAAATTAGCGGGGCTCTGAGATGCTCCTCGATCATAGATCAGAGAGCAGAAAGGATCCTTGATGCCATCCAGTCCAAATCTGCTCTTTCACAGATGATAGAGTTAGGACCTTAGAGTCTAAAGTCATAGACCATTCAAATTAATCAGTGTCACTTGCCAAGTAGAGCATTCCTAAGTTATTAAAATCATTGACTTTGAAATTATATAGACCTAGGTTCAAATTGCTAGTTGTGTGGCCTTGTACAATTAATTTAAATCCTCTAATCCAGAGGTCCCGAACCCCCAGGCCATGGACTGATACCAGTCCATAGGCTGTAAAGAACCAGGCCATACAGCAGGAGATGAGCATCTGGCGGGCCAGTAAGCAAAGCTTCGTCTGTATTTGCAGCCACTCCCCAGCACTAGCATCACTGCCTCAGCTCCACCTCATATCATTAGAATCTCATAGGAGCGCAAAAACTATTTTGAACTGTACATGTGAAGGATTTAGGTTGCATACTCCTTATGAGGATCTAATGCCTGATGATATGAGGTAAAACTGAGGAGGTGATGTTAGCACTGGGAAGCAGCTACACATACAGGTTAACATTAGCAGAGAGGTTTGACTGTACAGAGACTATAATAAATCAATTGCTTGCAGACTCATATCAAAACCCTATCAGTGGGTGGCAAGTTACAATTAAGCAGCATCTGGCAGCAGGCTTTATAGTGGCAAGAGAGTTGATGTACTCCCATTGTACAGCTGCATCTGGTGGCAGGCTTTAAGTTAGAATCTTACACTTATTTTAGTCTGCACATGGCCCGCCCATTATTTTATTTGCCATTTCTGTCTGCACCTCTTTTCCGCACTGCGCACTTGTCTCAGTCACAGTTTTGGTAAGCCCACAGGCTAACCCTAGTGAGTAAAAAACAAAAGTCACTGGAGAGCGCCTTCAAAAAGGGAGAGAGACTCAGTGATGAGACAGCAGAAGACTCTAAGACTGCCAACGAAGAGAAAGCTGCATTTAAGAGTTGAAGAGTTGATCCTGCCTGTTGCGAAGGACATTTGTCAAGAACTTTTAGGAGAGGCTGCAGTTCCTCTTTTGGCTAGCACCATAACTAGACAAATCAATGAAATAGCAGGGGGTATTGAGGCACATTGTTAGGGAAGATTAAGGATTCACTGTGATATGAAATCCAGGTTGACGAGTCTACCGATGTTAACAAGTCAACAATGCTTGTTTTTGTGCCGTATATTTTCAGAAGGATGTGCGTGAGCATATGTTATATGTACTTTTGTTGCCAGCCAGCACCACAACTGCAGAACTATTCAAGTCTTCAAATGGTTACATATCAGGAAAACTGAACTGGTCATTTTGTGTCAGTTTATAGTGGCTGCCCTGACTGAACAGCTTTCTGGTTTCACGACTCAGGTCAAAGAGGTCACTTCTGAATGTGAGTCCACACACTGTGTCATTCATACAGAAATGCTGCTAGCCGAAAAATGTCACCTGAACTTAACAACATTTTTCTAGATATGATTAAAATTATCAACCACATTAAAGTACATGCCCTTAACTCACATCTGTTTGTGAAGCTCTGTGAGGAGATAGACACAAAACATACATGTCTTCTCTTATACACAGAAGTGAGATGGCTTTCGAACGGTAGATCACTGGCCAGAGCTTATGAATTGTGAGAACCGCTCCAGAGATTTCTTTTAGAAAAATAGCCACCACTGCAGCACATTTCAGGGACACAGAATGGGTTGCAAAACTTGCTTACTTGTTTGACATGCTCAACCTGCTTAACCAACTCAATCTGTCACTACAGAGGAGAATGACAACTGTATTCAACTCAGCAGATAAAGTACTACATTCAAAGCCAAACTAGAATTATGAAGGCGATGTGATTTTTGATATGTTTCAAAACATTAGCAGAGATTTTAAAAGAGGCTGAGCCAGGGCCTTCTTTCTCTCAACTGCTACATGATCACTTATCTCAGCTTTCAAAAGAGTTTGAGCATTACTTCCTAACCACAGAAGATCCCTGAACTAGGAAGGAATGGATCCTTGACCCATCTGTGAATAAACCAGGTGAATAAATTTTGTCCATGTTAGAAGATGATCAACTGCTTGAGATCGCAAATGACAGTGGCCTTGAAGTATGTTTGAGACAGCTTCAAATCTTCATACATTCTGGATGAAAGTCAAGATGGAATATTCTGAGATTGCCACAAAAGCACTGAAAAGCCTGCTTCCATTTCCAACATCCTACCTTTGTGAAGCAGGGTTTTCTGCAGTGACAGCAACCAAAACAAGATTATGGAGTATAGTAGACTGTACATAAACAACACACTTTGGGTGTCATTGTCTCCCATCCACCCCCAGATGGGACCATCGAGTTGCAGGAAAACAAGCTCAGGGGTCCCATCGATTTTGCATTATGGTGAGTTGCATAATTATTTTATTATATATTACAATGTAATAATAATAATAGAAATAAAGTATACACTAAATGTAATGTACTTGAATTATCCCAAAATCATTCCCTACCCTGGGCCATGGAAAATTTGTCTTCCACAAAATTGTTCCCTAGTGCCAAAACAGTTGGAGACTGCTGCTTTAATTTATAATATTCTTACTACGAAAATAGAGATGATAACACCTATTTTACTGGATTATTGAGTCAGATATATGGTCACTATTAATTATTAACTAGAATCCAGCTCTTTCAACTTATAGTCTAATGCTCTTTTCAAGATATTGCTGTTGTTATGATTCTGGTGCCAATCTTCCAAGATTATTCCACTTTTAATCTTTACTAATGGTGGTATTTCTTTGAACAACTTAATTTATAAAACTGTGCTTCAGTTGATTAATTCACAATATAAAGTTAATAATAATACCTAGCATATAGGTAGTTATAAGGATCAAATGGGTAATCCTTATAAATATAGCATTTCTCACAGTGTCTGGCGTGCGGAAAACAATAAAACAGTGAATAGTTCTACACAGCCTCAAATGCCCAGTCTGAACGTATGAATGATCAGGGTAGTCTCCTGCCGTGTACCTTCAAAAGCAAATCCAGGGTTACATTTTCATTCTCTTTGGCACAAATTGCCCATATTCATTCATTCGAGCTGGCCCTTAAATAATAGGTGGCATTAGAAGATGTGAAGATGGAAGAAGATGCTTTCTACCAAAGCAACAACTATGAGCAAAGGGGAGAAAAGGCAAAGTGCATGGCACATCTCTTAAATACTAATTGCTTGGTTTCCAGGCTTCAAATTGGTCTCACCTATAGTCTCTTATTGTTGCTGCTGCCAGAAATAAAATACTAATTTGAGCAATACGATCTTTCCAATTTTACTGTTTCCCATAAAATTCAGAATGAAGTCCCAACTCCTTAACACAACCTTCCAGTCCTGTCACCATTTCCTCCTGCAGGACTTGCCACCCTCACTTCCTCCACTCTGTCAGCTGGCTTCCCTGGATCACTTACATTTATCTGAACCATCTAACTCGACTTCGGCTCTTTGTGCTGGCCACTTCCTTGACCAAAAACATTGCACATCCTTCTTGGCCTATAAGACTCAGTTCAGAGGTTGCCTGCACAAAGTCTTCTGTGACACCTTTGCCCAGGCCACCACTGCTGCCCAAGAGCTGAGTTCTTCCCTGGAGGTCCCATGGCACCTTGTGTTTTCCTCTGGACAGCTGGCAACACATCTCTCTTTCTTTAGAACGTGCATTCCCTGACCACAGAGGATGGGCCCTTCCCAGGGCCCATTGTGTGTCATGCACAGTTGTAGGAACTGGGTATACAAATAATAAGACAGACAAAGTTCGTGATGTCTTGGTGTTCACGGTCCAGTGAGGTAAATCAGACAATTAACAAATAGATAAATGAATAAATAAATATTTTCAGATAGTGACAAGTGCTATGAAGATAATAAAATGACACAGTCCCAAAAGTAGTAAGGGAAGGAAAGAACAACATAAAATAAAGTGGTCTTATCATAGTTCTTAGGCAAAAAATGGATGAGGAGCCAGTCATGCCCAGAAATAGCAAAGGCAAGATTCTTCCAGGCTGAGGGAAGAGTAAGAGCTCAAAAGTGATTGTTGAAGAGGAGACTCAAACTCCTTCCATACAGAAACCAGAATTATCCAGACTTTTCAGTCCAGGAACGTAAGGCAGAGAAAAGCACCAAAATTATTAAATCCATTTTAGACTTGGGACCTTGCAGGAGTGGTCAGGGGCTAGGTTGAACTATTGACCTTTGGGTGAAGCAAGTTTCTATACACCAATACTTCTTGAAGAATGTTCCAGAAACACTGTACTAGACCTTGGACTGCTTCTCTTACACTACTCCCTACCCTCTAACCCACTACCACTCATATGCACATTAGCATATTAAAGGCTCTAAATAATTCAGCATTTGGAAAACCTGGTTCACTTTTATTTTCTAAATTAATTCGACCACTGTATGTGTTTTTGTTTTATTTGGTTTTGTTTGAACATAACACTGCTTAAATTCTGTGAGACAATATTTTGTGAAACACACTTTGGGAAGCTACGGTCTAAATCAATCTCCACAGCCCACAGTTCTTGCTGTGGTAATCTCTAGCTTCCAGTTCCGTTTTGTTCAGTGGCAGCATTAAATAAATAAGAAAATATGATTTTTGAAAACATACAATAGTTCAGTTTGCATGTGTGAAAATAGAGGATGTAAGAGTTTCACTAAATCTAATTGCACTACATTTATTCACCTTAAAATAATCTCAACATAACTAAAAATGGTTAATACATGTAAGGATAAATATGTGCAGATATATACTAATATAAGTTCTATGAAAAATAAAAAAATCTAATTACTGAAGGTTAAAATCCAATTTGAATGCATTTTCTGCACTGCAGATTAATTAGATTTTTTAAATTAAACTTAATAATTTCTGCTCAACCAAGTGCAAAAAAAATTAAACTTACTCATCAGAAACCCATCTCACTTATTTTGATTACAACTATTATAAATGGCAGAACTATTAAGCACTTTAAGATTAACTTTTAAAAATTAAGTACATTAGACTTTTTAATAATATAAATACTTAATAGAGGGGGGAAATCTATATCAAAGGTTAGTTAATACCACTGACACTCTCCCAGTAGCTAAAAATAAGACTAATAGCAAGTTCCTCAAATACCCAGCTATAATATATATAAAGCCCACTTAGGAAACTAACTTTATGTTTTCTGATTGAGTTTATTTTAATAAATCTAACCATGCAAAATAGTTGTTCTAACCATATGAAAATGTTAAATTTCAATCATAAAGTTCATATATATATATATATATATATATATATATATATCATCAGAATATACAGAACTCACTTCCTAGCTAAGTTTTGATCATAGCCATCGTTGTCAAATAACTTCATAAGTTTTCATCTTTCTAATATCTTTAAAATTATGAATCATCTCGAATAAAGTGACTTCAAAATAAATCACTGAAAAAATGAATGCTAGTAAAATGTAATAACAATAAATGTTAATAGTATAATTTATTCTCAAACCAAGATTTCTCTACTAAATATCAAATAATTTGTTATACTCCCCAAACTTGTCTTCAAAATATAAAATAGTAACTTAATTATTCAGCTGATTAATATACATCTAATAAAATAAAAACAGTATCATTGTTAACTAGAATTAACCCAAGGCCCCCCAAAATATTGATGTATGCAAGCCTCCAGTCAATATTCACTTTTTAATTCAGCTTGTAACTGTCTATTCAGAATCATAACTAAGAATTTTTATCATATGTTAACAAATACTTGGCTGTTTCTAGTATCTCAATATTTATCCTTTATAAAATGAACTACTTTAGCACTCATTTCAATAATTTTTTTCTTTTTGGAATTCACTAGGGCTAAATTTCAAGGAAGAATATACAAGAAAATGATCAATTAAAATGCTTTCTCAACTGATTAAATGGAACATCAATATGGACCCATGTAAAACTCATGTTGTGTGGAGAGAGAACGGTCTTTTCAATAAATGATACTGCATCAATTAGATACATATGTGAAAATTTTTTTTGATTCTCTACCTCAAACTATGCATAATAATTAATTTTCAATTGCAGATCTAAATGTGGGAAGTAAAATATACAACTTTTAGAAAAAAAATAAGAGAATATCTTCATGATCTTGAAGTAGGCCAAGATTTTTCAAACAGGACGCAGACAGCACTAACAATAAAAAAAAAAAATGTGTATTGATCAATCATACTACACTGAACTATAAAATTCTATTCCATGAAAAGTCACCATTAAGGATAAAGGGCAAGCCATACTGTAGAATCATATATTTGTACTACACATCTGACAAAGGACTCATCCAAGGATATCAAAAATCCTGCAAGTCAATATAAAAAAGCAGACAACCCAAGAGAAAATTAGGCAAAAGACTTAAACAGGCCTTTCACAAAACAAAATATCCAAATGGCTAATGACTATATGAAATGAAAATTAAAACCGCAAGATACCACTACCACCCTATCCAAATGACCAAAATTTTCCTGGAATTCTTTAAGTGAACATATCATCATGGTAATAAAAAAGATAAATATAATCTATATTTCCTGTAGAATTTATACAAAACAGATGGTCCTTATCTGTCCAGGTAAAAGAAGGATTTCAAAAAATGGCCTAGGCTTTTTAAATTCAAAATACTAAGTGCTGGCAAGATTGTGAAACAAGTGGAACTCCTATACACTACTGGCGAGAGTGTAAAATTGGTATAGCCACCTAGGGAAATTGGCATTATCTAGTAAAGCTGAATCTACACCTACCAAATAACCTAGCAATCCATTTCCTAGGAGAGAAAGTAGTGTGTGTGCCTACTAGCAGATATGTACCAAAATGTTCATAGCAGCACTATTCATAATACCAATATTATGGGGCAAACAACACAAATGTACATAAAAAAATAGAATGGTTAAATAAGTAATGGTGTATGCATACAATGGTATACACCTCAATGAGAGTGATCAAACTACAGCCATACACAAAAAATAAATGACTCGCACAATCATGATGAGGGAGGCTAAACCTCTCAAAAAAAACCTTACATCTGTAGTCTTTGTAAATATACCATTGATTTTATAAATACGCTTTTTATATAAAGTTCAAAACGGGAGTGGGGTTGTGGGAATGGAATTTGTGTTTTAGAAGTCAGATAGTGGTAACACTTGAGATAGAGCATAGTGCCTGGAAGGGGGAGTGAGAGACACTTTTGGGGTGCTGATATTTCTGCTCTGGTGTGCCTGTTGTGTTCTGTCATTAACAGGAGTGTGTTTACTTTTTGAACAATCATCAAGCTGCACACTTACAATTTGTTCATTTTCTGAATGTAATACTGCAATCAAATTCACACTTTAAAAATTCTGCTGTATACATAGGGTTATGTCTATGGTGTAGTGTTAAATAAAAAGAAGGGTGCAGAGTGGAATGAATACCATGGTCCCTACTGCAGAGAGAGAGAAAGAGAGAAATGAATATGTGTATAGAAGGCTATCTATCTGAAATGGATATACACCAAATATTAATAGTAATTACCTCTTTTAATTTTCTTTTTTTGTACTTTTTCTAGATTTCCTGGATTTCCTTAAGTGAACATATCACCATTGCAATAAGAAAGACGAATGTTACCTATATGGTCCTGCCAAGAATTATGCAAAAAGAATAAATCAAATTTATCAATACATAAACCTTCTCTATATAGGCAAAAGAAAGAGTTTTAAGCAGTTACCTTCAATGGCCTGGAAAATTGAGTCAAAACATCAACCTGATATAAAATATATATTATATGAAATATATTATTGAAGAGCTGTGAAGTAAACTTGGATAAATATAGTCACCAAATGATTGTCTCTTCAATATCAGGAACTTCTTGCTTAGGAAGTATCTGAAAAATTGCCTCATTTTGCCCATAAAACCCTAGCATATCAATAGCTCACCCGCCGTTGCGACATTTTAAATATCTCCTCAGAGGAATGTGAAATGCATTTTAATGAAGTAAGGCACAGGATAATCCAGTTTTCTTTTAACATAGGAAATAGATGAAAGAGTAAATACTTTCCTCCTTTTCTCCCTCTTTGCTGGTCTCTTATCCCACCTCTCTCTCTCTCTCTCTTTCTTCCCCCCTCTTCCTAAGACTGCCTTGTATTGCCCTAGTGCCTCCTCTTTTTCTTCCCTTCCTCTGTTTGGTCTCAGTCCTGGAGGAGGTGGTAGAGCTAGAAGTACCTAAGCTGATTTCTCCTAGTGTCCTTGAAACACAAGTTGAAGTGGAGGCCTTACTTACAGCAGGAGATTTGCCTCTAGTCACTCTAAAATTAGAAATGTGAAGAGAGAAGAGAAAGTGAAAAAGTATCAGTTTCTTCTCCTCTTCCTGCTCCAGCTTCTCTAGGCCAGTTCCCCAACCCAGGCCCAGCTGTAGGTCAAGACCAATGTAGCTGCCCACACTGCGATGCTAGTTTCTTCACACTGACCAGGTCACGAAGCAGTAAGAGAAAGGGAAGTCGTGACGCAGTATCTAGTAGCCATGCTAGGGGTGGAGGACCAAATAATTGTCAGGAAAAACCAGATCCAGACAGGAATAAACGGAGGGGCTGAGAGAGGCCCTTCTCAACAACAGTCATAGAAAGTGAAAAGCAGGTGCTGTGCGCAGGACAGAAGAACAATGAATGATGGTGCAAAAGAGATTACATATGTGTAAGTTATGTGAAAAACCTGGGATTAATTACAATACTGATGTCAAATACTTTAGGGACTTTCAGAGCAACCCATATTTTAAAAGAGTATAAAAACTTAAGAAAATTAATAGGCATCCTAGAAATCCCCCCAACAGAAACTCTGAAACCTGCTTCTACACTTTCCATTTCATTGAAACAAGGAGGGGTGGTTTCCATTGGACATAGCAAAAGGGTGCAGGAAAGTCACCTCCCCCGATATGTGAGTATCTGAAATCCCCTCACACGCGGTTGTGACATGAGGCTGAAAGATGCAAAGCACATAGGGGGAGACTTCAGGCCAAAGACAGGAGATCAAGAACCAGCCCACAAAAGAAGTGAGAGAAGCTGCTTTTCTGGGCCTGCTGGTGTATCAGCCCCCAGAACAAAAACAGCAGAGGATTGTGCTGTAGCCAAGCTCTCTGCCAAAACCAAGTGGTGAGATGAGAAAATGGCCTGAGGTCACTGACTAGGTTCGAATATATGATGTCTAAGGGAGATTTAGGGTGAGGCAGAGAACAAAACGATTTGCTAGGAAAACTGTACGGGCAGATGAGAGAGACAAGAGAAGAGGGGGTGCTAACTGTAGGAGAGTGATGGTCCGCAGGTTGGGAGACAGACAACAGACGTGGGTGGAGGGGAGGAAAGTGGGTAAGGATAGAGAGGAAAAAGGAAAACAATACCAGAAGGAGCGGAATCACTGCAGGACACAGTCTGAGGCCCATATCTGAAATTGCTCAGGTCTAAGTGCTGTGGTTTGAGATGCCCTTATTATACTGCGCTGAGGGCTTTCTTTTTAAATAAATAAAGCAGAAATGATCCAAAAGATTTTTTAAAACTTTTCATTACAGAAAATTGAATATACAAAAAAGCAACCAGAATATAATAATGACTTTCATGTACCCATTACTCTGAATCAATAATTGTCGATTATTGCCAATTGCCAGCCAGTCATGCATCATCTAACCTTCATCCATTTCCTTCTTCTCATGTAAGTTTTTTTTAAGTATTGTGATTAAATATACTTTTATATTAGTTTAAGATACATTTCATCCAAAAATATTATAGTATGAATCTCTAAAAGATAAGGATCCTTTTTATTCTTTTTAAATAACCATAGTATCATTGTTACACCTTAAAAACAATTCCTTAATGTGAAGCGATATTTTAAAGGCATTTCTACATTAAAACCTCTCCTTCTGCTGCTGTCTACAAAAGTTTTGTGCATTTTAGAATAACTTAGAAGGGTGAGATAAAATTTTACTATGAAAAGGGGCCAGGAGGTGAAGTTGTATCAGAAACTCTGGGAAGGGCAGATATCAAGCAAGAGAGACTGTATTCTGTGGTTTCTCATACAATACTGCTCCTTCTGCGGGTGTGGAGTAGAGGACAAACATCTTGTAAGACTCCATACATAGCTCTAGGATACTCTGCAGCAATCAGTAGGAGCAAAAGCCAATATTTGAGCTGCTCTTGGTGACAGCAAAGAATCAAGACGTAAGTAATGGGAAAAAGAATGTTATGTGTTTTGCCATTCTCAAAGGTTGTGAACATTTTAATAGTGCATTCCTAGCTGCAAAAATAAAAGTATTTTGTACTAACTAGTGCGTGCACCATAAAATACTCTAAAGGCAGATATCTTTAAAGAATAAGAATAAAAAACAAAAAGTTCTCATGTTTTTCTCATACCCTAATAAATCATCTGAAGCCCCTCCCTTTGAGACCACTGCTCTTGATTGTCACAGTTATCTCAAGAGCAGCCCTTAAGTGGGTAATGGAGAAGTCATGTTTGGCAGGTAAAATGAGCCTACGGATACCTGTACAAAGGACAGGAGAGCTTAGTGATCTCAACTCTGCTATTCATTAGAGTCAGCCTGAGAGGTTTTAAGAAATATAAACACCTATACCAATCATATACAATCAAATCAATAATTCTGGGGGTGAAGTCTGTGCATGTGCATTGTTGTTGTTGTTGTTTTTTTAAGTTTTCCAGGTGATTCTAATGCACAGGTAGGGTTGAAAAATCACTGGCACAAGTATTTGAAAAAACAGTTGCTTTCCATGAGAATATTAGTTCTGACTTGAAAGCATTCTATATTATTCTACTACTTTCCATTTAAGAATGGGGGAAATGTTTCACTCTCTGATAAAAAGTAAAGTGAAAAAAAAAGAAATGCAAAGAAACTTTAAAATAAACTAATAAGATAATAGTAAGCTTCTCTCAGAAAAAAGATGATTTTCATTTCCATCTTCCAGGTTCTAATTTACCACATCTTTAACTGCTCCAATTTTGACAGATGTTATTTTCATTAATCAAAAACACATATTAGATTATTAAAATTATCTAATCTCTATTTAATATTACAACTATGGTTATTTTGTATGTCAAAATAATTAACTCTGGTTACTTAAATCTTTTTTGTTTAATCAGGTTTATCTATCAATTGCAAAAAACAAATAAACAAACACTGACCTAAAAAATAAAGAGACATTTTCTATTTCTGAGGAACTGACTTCATCAAATTATCCTAGAGGGAAAAGCAAATACAAAAATGTGAACTACAGGCAGCTGGAAAGCAAAATTCTGCACAATGAATGACACACCAAATCCTGAAAGGAAATATGTATCACAATACATTATTTCCTGTGGCTTCCTGCCTGAGGAACACAGAAGAACAGTAAAAACTCTTCCAGAAATTATTTCCTCAGCTGTGTCATTGATGGATTTAGCATAGATGTTTAGTTGAATCATTGTCAAATCCAAACATGTCTTCTATTTACGAATATTTACATATCTAACCATAAATGCCACTTAGTTTCTTAAAATGAGGGTTAAAAAAAAAATTCGAACTTGATTTCATTTTATCACAAGCCTGGAATGCTAAAATGCTTTGGCAAGGCCATTGATTCATTTGTCTAAGAGAAAAATTTATGAAATCACAGGTGTCTTTAACAACATACTTAAATTTTACCATTTTACCAATTCTACAGAAGTTATAATGCCATTATCTCTTATACTAGAAGCAAAGTTAATCAGCTTCTGCAGGATATTTCAAGAAAACCAAGTGGGCAATCTAAGTTTGTTTTATGATGTTTAAAGAGACTAAAATGAGCTTGTTCCACAAATAGCCTTCATAATAAATTCTGGAAAGTCAGGAGGAGACAATTTGATGGTAGCCCATACCTACTGTAGATGGCATTGTGCATTGTTAGATAGGCCACAGAAAATGTTGATTAAACTGGAAATGGGTTGTCCCAGCAGATTCCAAGTTAGGACAGATAATAACACCAATAATAGATGTCTTTTATGATTTTACATAGTACTTTACATTTTTAAATGATTTCTAATTACTTATCATCCCCTCCTTGACATGCTTATCATACTTCAGATCTTTCTAGTCTCTCACCTGGACTACTCCTACCTAACTAGTCTCTCAGCTCACCCCAGCCCATCCTCACTGTCAGCAATGTTCTTGGAGCCTGTCACTCTTGTTACTCATCTACAGGATGTTCTACCTTTTGTTTCTCACCTCCCACCACCTTCGCATGTGCACTTCTTATCCGAGCCACACAGTCTCATGACATTACCTAAATATATTGTTTGTTTCCGAACCCTATTCCTCTGTCATATGCTCTTCCTTTGCTATCCTTCACAAATGTCTTCAATGTCCCCTTTGCCTAACTAGCAAATTCTTACAAGACCTTTCAGACCAAGCCAAGACTTCCTCTTACCTATGGAAGCCTTTCTGAAAAGTTCTAGGGTTGGCCTTATTAGTTTTTATGCTTTTTTTAACCTTTGTACATATTTTCATTGTCTTTTTTACCATCATTGCCTATTTCCAAATCTATGTTCCTCTCCCGCCACCATCATCCCTAAATAGAAAATAAGTCTCCCCAGGCCAGCTACTCTGTCACAGTCATCTGGTATTCCCGGAGACCAACAGGTACTCAGTTCAGGGAACTGATGAATTCAATTAGTGAATGATTGAAAAAAATTTTTTTGAATTTTTATAAGTGCTTATTTGAGCCAAACTGATGACTTATGCCAGGGAGCAAGATCTCAAATGGTCCTGAGAATAACGGTTTTGCAGCTTCTTTTATGCAATTGAAATTAAGGAGGGAAGTGCATGGTGGAGGGAGAAAGCAAGGTAAGGATTGGATTACAGGATAGTTAACAAGATTATGTGCTTTCTTGAGGGTGGTTACAGCCTATTTAAAAGATGTATTAACCTAGATGCACAGAAACAATTGGCAGGGCTTGCTTAAAACAAAGGTAAAACTTTTATTAAAAAATTATATTCCTAGGGCGTGACTACCCACCATGACCTGTCTGTCAAGTTAGGAATTATGATCAGATCACCTTGTGATGTGACCTTCCACAGAACCCATTTTTTAATTCACAGTTTCTGATTTTGGTCATAAATCAGTCTGAAGGATACATTGATAATCTTTTAATCGGATAGTGTGGTCTAACAGCGTTAAGAAGGCTCGTTCCTAGGAAGTCTCAGTATCAACATTGTCTTGTTGACCATTGGGGGTGGGGCAATACCATAACTGGAATATGAGTTGAGGCCGATTTTTCTCACAAAGGGAAGGGCAGGTAAATGGAAGGCAAACACTTCATGATCTTCACTGAAAAAAAAAAAAAAAACCCACTCTGGATTATTTCTATCCTATGAACTATCATGATCCGCCATCTCATTTTGCTGTATTTGGCATCTAGGACAATATTACATAAACCATGAAAAGAGTATTAACAGTTAAATATGTTCAGTAATCAAACACTTGGACTACTTAGAAAAACTCAAAGAACAAGTATAACCATTATTCTGATTAATATTAGCAGATAGATAAAGACAAACAAAATGGATTCTGAATTGAATATCAATCTATAAATGTATAGCCTTGGGATAGCTGATGGAATGAATTTTTGTTCCTGTTTTAGGCAAAGACAATGGAATAATACAAAGTAAGAACTCAATGCTTTTTTACCTAGATCAAAAGTGAAAAATATATTTTACTGTGAGCTGATTCTGGAAAAATAAAAATGGTTACTGGCTGCATTATTTAAAACATATAAGATGAAAATATTATATTGACTAAAAGAATTTCAATGTGAAAATAGGCACTCACTCCTGTTGTAGGCACTAAACTGTTAATATCTGAACAGATTTGAGAGGCAGCAACATAGAGTTTTTTATTATTATTTTTTTAATCTTTCATCTGGAAATCCATTTTGGGCAGAATCACAAAACTTGCAAGTTGCTCTTCAACCAGGATCATTTATTCTTGACATCTAGACTATGGAGGACCATGGAACACATGGTCCTTGTTCCCTAGAAAGATTTTTCTTGAAAGGCTCACTTCTCTTTGCTATTCTCTCTGCAAGGGACCTCTTCAGCGTCTTTTACTAAGTAGATTCTTCTCCATCCTCCCATCCCTCTGCCATTGTGCCCCAGGTGCTAGAGTTAATACTTAGAAAAAAAAATTGCTCTTTAGCAGTCTCACATAAATAATACCCTAAGGGAAATACCTGTCTCTATGAATAGTTGTTTATAAACTATGATTCACAAGGTCTCAGGGGTTATGTAGCAATTTGGGAGACTAGCTGGATGGGGCATGTGTTCACTATTCCATCACCTACAGGCCTTGAGTATTTCAAAAGTGTTTATGTGTTACATGCTTAAGGTATTAACACATAAACACTGAAGTTGCTTTGCATCATGTAAAAAGTAAAACAGATATTTAAAATATACATCTTAATTCTCTACCTGATTATGTTAAAGTGGAACAGACACCTTTATAATATGATTCAAATGATTATTGCTCTGAACCTGAGAGGGGATTATTATCTCAAAGAGGAGGGAATTGATATTGTTTTGAGTGAGTATTAAAGTGCCAAGTACTTTATAAACATAATTTCATTTAATCGCTTAGTACTGCTTGCTATGAGATGGGTATCACATAGTCCTATTATACAGATGAGGAAATTATGGTTCAGAGAGGTTAGGTAAATTTTCTGAGGTCACATAAATAACATACGATTGAGCTGGAGTCTGACCTTAAGTCTATGTGTCTGCAAAGCCAGTGTTCTTGCCTTCATGCCTCTGCCAGAGGCACACAGAGTTATGAGGAACCCAGAAGATGAGCCAGGGCAATGTGCTTAGGCCTTATTCCATAAGCCATGCCAGACTGTTGAATGTGGGTTGTTAGTCCCACACAGCTTCAGGAAAGGAAATGCCTCATCTGTTTAGAAACACCTAAAGAACAACCCTTACCAGAACACAGCATTAAGCAAAATCTTGACTTCACAAATACAACAAGCAGTTAGTGATCACCCTGAGAAAAGACCAATTTCCCCACATTTGGGTATTATTAGCTCACCTCTAACCTATATTTTTATTTAGTTATACAGTTTGGTTTTTTTGTTTGTTTTAATCAAAGCTATACATGCACGTAGTTGAAAGAATCTGATTTATACAGTTGGCTGTTAAACAGCAGTCCCTCCTGCCTCAACCAGCACCTTTCTCCCCGCTCCAAACATACTTAACGTTTTTAGCTATTTTGTTTTGTTGTTTGATTAATCTGTTAGCTAATGTTTTGGTGTTTACTTCCACAACTTTAAGTATGTTATATTTTCTCCTCTTGCTAATTTGATTTTTCAGGCATAGGCACTTTCTATGACTTCTCATTTTGGAATATAAGGATATAGCTTTCTTTCACTACCCTTTCCCTCCCCATCACATACAGCTCCCCTTCTCATCTCTTCATCTACTCAATATCATTAGATAATAATTTAGGTTAGATTAATACTTACTGCTTATATTATTGTGGGTCTATAAATGTTAGTTATAGTTATGCTCTGTCATATATATACTATAATTCTTCTTATTGGCTCAAAGTTGTTTCTTTGGAGTTGGTTTTTGTTTGTTTTGCCAAAAATTCTATGTACTATCACTAATTTCACCCCAAACTCTCCATCAATTGTTTAACCTTTTTTTTTTTAAATGTTCAAATACATCAGGATTTTTTCGTTTTCATCTTCTCAAAGAAGATTTTCCTCACACCTTGCAATGTGAATCCACCAGATGGATAGTCCTGGACACCGGGTTCATACTTGCCACCTGGGCTTTTCCTCCCTTTTCTCCTGAGAACACCCTTTGCCTGTACCCTGTATTCATTGTCTTCCTCTGTTTCGCTTAATCCCCTCCTTTTGATGGAGCACATCCTTGAGTAGCTTCTGAGAAATGGTATTTTGAGAAGTAAAAATTTTTGAGACCTTACATTATCAAAATTCAACTTATTTTCTATGTTTCACATTCCCAAATTTCCATCCTTCATTTATTTTCTATATTCTCTGAATATCATACAATTTGTTACAAATCCCTTAAACTGGTAGGCCCTTGACTGACCAGAGTATTTCAGTTAACAGTCTAAAGAATGTAATACAGAATTACTTTGTGATTACTGAATTTGGTACTCTAAATTCCTTCCTGCCACAGTTGTATGCTACAGTTATTATACATTTGTTTTTCTGGCCTACATGGGCCCTTCTTTAGGATTAACAACTCCCAATTTGGCCAAGATCATTTAGAATTCCATCCTTAGTGCTAATAAGCCTGTATCTTAGCATGAGCCACAAACTGAGCTTCATAAATATCATCTAAATTACTAATAAAGCACACAAAGTACTTCTAGACCCTCATACTTGCTGCCATCTCTTCCAATGGCCAATTCAAAATTATTCCAATGGGAATTGTTTAATGACACATGTGACATAATTGTTTCTTCATAAAGAGAAGACTATTTTGACAGATCCGAGTTCTGGGAGATTTATCCTGGTGTTTTTGAAAGGGTGTTCAGTTTTTGCTTTTCAAAAGCAATCTCTTTCCTTCTTTAAAAACTAAGTAGCAGATAATTCTTTTTCCAGACCTCAAGCATTCATCCTGTTAATACTAAACAGACATAATTAAAAAGGTGGCAAGACATAGTAAGAGAGCACTTGCTTGAAGAATGAGAAGACTAATGCTTATCGGTAATTCAATAATTCTTGGATGTATTAATTATACACTATTTATTAACCCCTCAAATGTGGATTGAGCACCTTTTATGTTCCAGGTACTTTGCTAGGCACTGGGGCTACAGCGTAAAAAGATAGACATGACAAAGGCCCAGAGTTTTCAATAAGACAACAAATACTGAGCAAAAAATAACAAGTTGACTATTACAATAACTTAACCTCTACGAGACTCAGTTTCCTCATGAGTAAATTAAAGAAAATAATACCACATCATTGGTTCAAATGAGGTTATATAATAGAAAAACTATATAAGCTCTCTTTTTTCCAGATGAACATCGACCATGTTTTGCTAGCTTTGATCTTCCTGGGACAGGGAGCATACCTGACTTATCTGTGTAACCTCAACAAGTCAGCAGTGCTCCTTGAGTTAATAGAAACTCAACATATGCATGCTGAGCAAATGTCACGTCAAAAGAAAATGAATCTATATTTTCACACAATCAAAAGTATTTTCATTTTCCTACCAAGATTATTTACCTATTTATGAATTAATGAACCTCATACTGTAGAAAAGTATGAAGTAATATTACAGTAAAATGTTTCCATTTAGCATGTATTCCTTATTAAGGTATACATATTTAAATAACAAATATTATGATATTTAAATTTTCATTTATCTTTTTCATATAGCAAGCAGTTCTCCCTAAAATAATTTCTGAGGGCAGAGAGTGAATTTTAGTGCTTGACAAAAATTATTTGAGATTTAAAAAGCACCTAAGTAAGACAACCAAAATAAGTCAATTATTTTAAATTTCAAAATAAAATATCAAAAAAAAATGAATGAACTCTTAGCAAAGTTTCAACCTACAGAAAAATTATCTAACAATGCTAAAACATGTTCAAATAAGTGTATGGAAATGTCAGCTGATCTGCTTCCAGACAAGTCTACAGAATTTAATGAACTTTCAATCTTCAGACACTGAAATTTGAATAGTAGACAGAGGGTTTTACCATGGGAGGTAATTGTTTTGGTTTTATTCCCTCAGAGTGCCTAAGGGATAAGATGCTATTTCTGTCTTCTCATGGAATCACAGAGCGGAAGAGCTGGGAAAAGGTCTAGGAACTGTCCAGTTCAGCCTCCTTATTTTTCAAAGGAGGAAAAACAGAGGCAGAGAGAGGTGAGATGATTTGCCAGTGGCAAAGCTGGGACTGGAACCAAAGACTCCTCTTCTCTGGGACAGGAAGCAGCAGCAGCCTGCTGAAAACATTGCCTGGTATCCCGGGAATTTGCTTGTCTGTTGTGTGAAGATAGTCTGACCCTGGAGCGTCTAATTCCAAAACAGTTACACATACATTCCAACTAAAGATGCATCTTCATTTTAATTGAAATAGAATGGCACTCCAACACTTCTAGTTTTCTTTTTTTTTTAAGAATATAAAAATAAAATTCTTTATTTCATATTACGAAAGCTCTACTCCTTAACACAAGTGAACAGAAAGTTTTCCGGAGAGCCTTACTCAACCACAGCAGTGGTTCCCAACCACCAGCCTAATTAACTGGTCACCCAAAACCCCGCACTGGTCTCTTACTTCTTTAATGTGGCAAGCAACTACCTCCTGCCCACATCCTTCCTCACTCAAGAACCTCACTTCATCAGCCCTTCTTCTTGAATTCACCTGTAAAAGGTTAAACCTCTTTTCTCTTGGCCTCTCCTTCTACCACCATAAGATCTCACAACAAAACAAAAATCCACAAAGTAGTTCCTCCTCACAAGCTTAGGAACATCTAATCTGGTGATTCATAAATCATTAAAAGGAGTAAATGGAGAGAATATGGACCTGGGAAGCACTTAGGTCCAGTTTAAATGTGGTTCTGATTCTGAATTCTTGAGGAAGTCCTTGATATGTCTGAGATTTTGTTTCTTCGTCTCTAAATTGGAGATGATAATGCTTATCCCATGTTGTTGTATAGATTAAATGAAGATAACTTAAGTGTCTACCACACTGCCTGGCATATGCTAAACACTCATTTTTTTCCATCTCTTTCTGCTGCTCACTTTTTTCCTCCATTCTCTAGGAACCCAGCTGAATATGTAAGTATTGTCATTTATTATACAATTCTCTCTACTTTTATATGTATTGGAATTTTCCATTATAAAAAATTTTAAATAAAATAATTTAAAATGATCATTTTCTGATGTTAGCGATCTTTAATAAGTACAAGTAATCTATCAATCATGTGGGTTTGGATAACAATATTTTTTTAAAGAATAACTTAGAAGCTAGCGAATATCATTTCTTATAAATTGAGGCATCTTATAAAATAGTTAATGTTCTTAAGGAGATTTTCTTCTAAAATATAAGCTATATGACAAGGCTATTGTAGCTAATCACCTTAACTATTGCTTATATTTTTATTATTATATATATGGAAAATACTATTTTTATCAAAAATATTACCTATTTCTTCTTCATTTTATATATCATAGTAATTATGGGATTAATTAGCCCAAAATTGGGTATCTTTCCAAAAAATTGGTTTTGTCATCAGTTGTCATATGTAGCCTTAACATTGAACAATAATTGATGAAATCACAGTCAGTTTGATGGATTTAAATGAAAGTAGTGAATTTATAGTTCAGAATGAATATTATGCTTATATTTTTTAGAAAGTACTATTCCCATTTAAGAGGTAATATTTTGCCCTTTGTGATAAAATCTTATGTTTTTTATCTAAGCTGTAAAATATAAACATTATAATCCATGATTTTTTGTGTTTCTCATGATCAATGTGGCTAAATACTTAGAGCCAACTCAGTCTCTCTAAATTTGTTTCCCAAATTAGATGAATAATAACACCTTACATTTATAATAATACCTTTGTTTTAAAGAGTTCATAATGTGTTGGACAGCTCTGTTATTAATTCTGAAACATTCCTGTAGACTTAACAGAGGGCATCTGTTAAACACTGCTTACCAAATGGGAGCCACAGCCATGGGCTGAGTGACTTGCCCAAGGTCACACCGATATAGAATTCTGACACATGGCAAGAGTTATAAAATCATAAAGTGTTGCAAGAATGCAGGATATGACCAGAAATATAAACAGATCTGTGTTGAGTTCTTATAGTTATTGATTATTATTCTTAATAGTCTTTTCCTTTGACTTTCTGGCCAAAACTAGAATAATACTTGCCAGCAAAAAATATCATGGAGCATAGTGAAAAATAAGGAAAAGTTGGGAAGTATACAGAACTCCTGGGAAATATGAACCACTATTATTTTCATGGATATTAATAGTGACCCCACTTTGAAGTAACCTCCACAATTCATTCATTCATTCATTTATTCTTTTAAAAATAAAACAATTAAGTTTGGGATTCTGACCAAATACTAATTTGAGGAATGACTTTCAGTACCTCTGAATCTCTCTTGCACATCTACTCACTTTCCTACTTGGCCGGAGAATCATTGAAAAATCTTGTAGTGCATTTTAAGTTCTTGCTACACTATGCTCTCTATACAGCTATGGAATATCAGCAAAACTTGTGTATTATCCTCCCTAATTCTCAGAACTGTTCCAGAGTAAAATAATCTGCTTCAAAGAGGTCTGAAGGCTTCTAATGAAAGATGTTTAGGACATGCCGAATACCATGGTTGCTATGAAAATTATCAACCAACTAGAAACATTAGCTATTTTTTGGCCCAAAAAACAAAAACAAACAAAAAACGGTGTTTTAACAATGATTTATTTTTGGTCATTAGCTGATTATTCTGAGTTCTCATTATCTTGAAATTATACTGGCCACTAGAAAAAATATGTTTTCAGATTTGGCTACTTTTATGTGATAGTTCTATCTCTCAAGTACCAATCATAAATTCTTTGCCTTTGGGACTGCAAATGCTTCAGGATGTAATGGAAAGTTAGTATCACATGGCAAGACATTTGTTCCCACTGCAGAGTGAGGCCAGCTCTGAAATTCAAACCCTAATGAGAACAAGTATGTAAATGAGAGCAGCCAAACCAAACAGATGAAGAAAATAGAGCTGGAGGAGTCTATAAAAGACATTTTTTTTTAAGCCTAGGTATTTATTAATCCAGAGCTTTTAGATTATGTGAATTCAAAGTAGAGCATTTTTTTCCCTAATGGTTTGTGACTACAGTGACATATCTATAGATCTACAGTTAAGAAACTAAATGATAAGTACTTTTTTCCCCTAGTATGGTTCTATTCTTTAAATTTTTCTTTGTAAAAAAATGCTATTTAAACTAGACTATTAATACCAAATAAAAATATTTCAATAAAAAATATTTCAATGCACCTTGAATTGAATATGGTTAAGAATGGACTGTGTCAAAGGAACATGTACTTTGATCAAAATTTCAATCTTATGCTTTCTACAGAATACTAAAGTGCTGTATTCTCAGAATACTAAAGATGCTTTCTAGAGAATACTTCTACATCTAATATATAGCTTGCATATTTTCTGAAATTTCTGCAAAGGTTTTAAAAAATCTTTGTCTAATAATTTAAAAGACTTTTTTTTCTCTTAAAGATAAATGTTTATTAAAATACCTGGCTTTGTAGAGTGTTTCTCACTGTAACGATGTTCCATGACTTGGAGCAGATTTATTGCTTTATTTTCATATTGAATGGAAATGTTGTAGGATCTTATAAAAATGGGAAATTTATTTATTTATACAATATTTAGTGATAATCTAATATGTGCCAGGCTCTATTGTAGAATACAAGAATGAACAAGACAGATGAAAGCATATGAGCTCCTTGGAGCAATCAATTTTAGTGTCGGAAGATAAACAACAAACAAAATAAGTTAATATTAAACATATTAGAAAGTAATAAGTGCTCCAGGGGAAAATAAAGCAGGAAAAAGGGAAGGGAGTGGGACTTACAGTTTAAAATAGTGTAGTCAGCATGGGTCTCACTGAAAAGGTGACATGTGAGCAGACTTGAAGTAGGTGAGAGAATGAGGCAAGTAAATATTTCAAGGAATAAGCAGAAGAAACAGTAAGTGCTAAGGTCCTGAGGCAAGAGGGTACTTTGGGGGATCAGGCAATAAACAGCAAATTTGAGTATTGTCAAAGCAGAAGCAAAAACATTTTGTGAGCCCATTTGTATGTTGGCTGTTGCATGCAAAACTAAGACTTTAAATTTGTCCTTTGGGAGTCTAGATTCATAAAATTTTAGAACCAAAAACAGCTATCTTCACTAACTCCTTATTTTACAGATAAAGAATGTGAGACTCAGAGAGGTTATGACTGGTTCAAGGACACATAGCTAGCTAAAAAGCTGCAGAGCCTACAACAGAACAAAAGTTTCCTGACACCCCTCCTCATACTTTAATTCTTTTTCTGTCTTTTACGTCCTTTTAATTCCTTTTTATTTCATAAATTAACTCTTTAAAAGTGTACTTGCATTAATCTGATTCAACTGAAAAAGCACTCATTAGTCCTAATATCTTAAGGTGGATTCAAATACATACTATTTCTGAGGGGCAATTTATCTTTGGATAACAATTATGAAGTGTCATCTATCACATAACTAAAATTGTAGACTCATCTATTGTGATACTTTTAATTTTGATTTAGGTGATGTGTGTGGATGCATTTTTACATAAAAGTAATACATTATGATAAAAATCATATGTGATCATTGCAGAAAATTTGGAAAATATAAAAATATCAAGCAAAAAAAAAAAGCCTATAATCACCCAGAGGTAGTCACTATTAAAATTCTGATGTATTTTTCCCAAAATTCTTTTTCTATGCATACATACAATTTTCTTTCAAAGATAAAATATAATTTTAGTATTTTTAATTTGATATTTTACCATATTTATAATTTTTAAAATATCATTAAGTGATAAATATTCATCTTCAAAATGTTTTTGATTTTTGAAAATAAAAGTCAACTAGAAATAAAGGTCATTAATAAGATGGGCTATAAAGTTTGGGTAATATTTTTAACCCATAATAAGGTGCTATTATAAACTAATATGATCAATATTCAAAACTTTCAGAATTAAGTTATAAAATAATTTAACAGTTTTAGAATGATATTTAATAAAAATGCAACACTAGAACATGTATACCCCTCTAAAAGAAAGACAACTGACCAATACCAAAAGGTATTGCCTTGCTTCCTACCTCTTCCACAAAGTTCCCTGCTCTGTGGCCCTTTTATGACTAACTGAATGCTTTAAAGTATCGCTAGATTTATCTATGTATATTTTTATCTCATTGCAAAAATGAGGCTCAGACTGAACCTCCCTAAAATTAGCTCTAAGTGTTAGAAGTTCTCCTTGTCAAGTGGTTCTATCACACTTATCTAATAATTACATTTAAACAAAATGGTTTCTTTTTTCACAGTTATTCAGAGTTGTTTCTTTTTTAAGTGGGTCATTTCAAATTCTTCTTAAGTAATAAAAATCACTGCCATTAAATTACTTAGGGTTTCACCGAAAAAAAGATTTCTTACAGATCTTTAATCAGTTGTTTTGCTACAAAGTTATTAAGTTTTTGTATAAGAAATGTCATGTAGATTGTTAAATATGTCTACAATTTGGTGGGATACAATATTATAGCACTATAAAGAGAAACTTATCTTTGACTATGTAAGAGAAGTTTTTTTTTCTTACACCTGTCTAAACATAATACACATGTTCTAAACTATGAAAGGTCAAGAAAATAAAAAGTTTTCTTTTTAAATGTAAATCAGATGATGTTAATCCTCTGCTTATAACTCTCCTATGGCTTCCCATGAAAAGAAAACACAAGTTCCTTCATCTGGCCAACAGGATCCATGACATCTGGGCCCTGATTCCTCCAGATACCTTCTTAAACGCCCTCCTCTCTCCCAGGTACCCCTAACTCACTCCCCACCACACACTAGTTTCTACCATAGGGCCATTGTCCGCACCTCTCTTTCTTAAATACTAGCTATTGACCATGAGCTTGCTCTTGGCTGAAAGAGCCTTTCTCAGGCCCACCTGCCAGACACCTAAGATGCCCTTGCCCTCATCTTCCACTGTTATTTTGTTTCTTCTTAACATTTATGAATATTTGAAATTGCCATTTTTAGTCTATTTTTTTTGTATCTGTTCTATTAAAACATAAAACCTATGAGAACAAGGGCTTTTTTTTTTCTTGTCTAGTTCATAACTGTTTTCAGCAAGTCTAGTAAAGAGGCCTGCACAGAGGAGACTTCCAAACTATGTTGAATAAATGAACAAACATATTAGAGTGGTTTGTTCAAAATATAAGGTTGATGTCACTAGGTAAACTTTTTCTTACACCAAAATGAAATATTTCAAATAAAATATTAATAAGCAAAATTATTTTAAACACAATAGTTAAGCTTAAATAAATTCAGTGGAGAATACTTGACTAAAATGAATGAATCATCACCACATAATTTATATTTTTTGAAAATACACATTTTTGTGGGATGGATTGATTTTTTTCCTTAGAGAATAGAACCATTGTATTACTGGAGTACCTATAAAACAAGTCAGAATGTAGTATTTGCAAACTAAAAATCTAAAATTAGATCAGTTGTTGAATATACATATGCAATATGCAGAAACAAAAAACTAGTTTCAAAATCCAGGAAAAAAATGGGATGAAGATGGAGAAAATATTCTAAATATTTGAAGATGAAAATATATTTGTAACTAGTCAATTTAATTTAAAAATAGTAAGTGCCACAAAATGGGTGTCATAGTAATACTGTTCTGTTTATTCATTAGGGGTCTGATGGAATGACCCTATAGTTAATAATCACCATTTTGTATCTTCTCCCTATTTCTTTATTGCTTATCAGCTTCCTTTTTCTCTCAAGATCCCAAGTTATAGATGGGGGTAGTGAGTAAGTATTAATTTGCAGAGAAGCAGCTTATTACATGGCCATTTTAAGTAACACCCAAATCCTTGCGCAAACATGGATCATAGGTTGAGCTTTTAATGAGTATGAATGCTGTCAAACTAGGATTTCAAGTATTCTAAAGTTAAATGCTAAAAGTGTTTTGTTTCCAGTGACTAAAGAACTAGTTATTTTGGGATTAAAACATAACTCTGAGTACAAAGTAGTAAAGATTCTATCTGTGCCTTTCAACCCCTAGTTCCTATGAATTAAAAGTAGTCCAATCAGCCAGAATAACCTTCAGATTATCAATCAATAACACTTAGACCGTACTTTATGTCTAAATCAGTTTATACAAGTTTCTACATTCAAACACATCTTTAAAAATCTTTAAGAAGCTTTTTAAATCTTTAAGAAGCCAATAATATTAACATTCAGAAGAAACTATAATCCAGAAGTCTAAAAATTGGCAATGTCTTTCAAATTTCTTTCATGTTAAAGTTACAACTTAAAATCACAGGTACATTACCTACCTCTTAAATTCAAAATCACACACCTGCATATACACCAAATTTACATAGACAAGAAATACAAGATAAATAGTGATGATTCACTTTACCAAAGGATATGCTACTAACTGTCTTATAACTACTTCGTGTATGATAGGATATAGCTTCTTCACAAAATCATGTACACCTAGAAACTGTTCTTTTTTTAATTAATGGCATTGGTAATATTACTGCCAATAGTACCATAGTGAGTTATGCTCTTTTCTCTCAAAGATGCCAAAACACAGCCACATGTGTTATCTTTTTCCATTCACTCTTTCAATGAGATTGGTAGTCAAGACCTCATCACTACAAAGTTGCTTCATTTTAGTAATGGCAAACTGAGCAATTAATAAACCCGTCAGCAGTCACAAAACAAGTTTATAGAAAAATTGGAGTGTTCTTGTGATCTCATTTTCTCCAATTAGGCAATGTAGCTTTCTTTAATTTTACCCAAGTGATCCCATATAATACATATATTAAAGTCTATGGCCATGAAACCCTGAACAAGCCCGATCCCATCTGATCTTGGAAGCTAAGCAGGGTTGGGCCTGGTTAGTACTTGGATGGGAGACCACCTAAGAAGACCAGGTGCCATACGCGTAAAAAATAAAAAAATAAGGGATTCTAAACTGACAAAGTCTTTGCAATCTGTGAGGTCAACCAAGGGTAGCTTTGCCTAAAAAAAAAAAAAATACACACACACACACACACACACACACACAAAGTAATTTGGTCATGAATATATAATTTATAGAAGTTGCCTTACATTGCAACATTTAAACTAGATTCCAGAACCACAGAACTAATATTTTGGATTCTAAATTAAGTTCCATAATAAAAGAAACCAAGCTTTAATAGGGTATTATATTTATTGTTAATTTAAAACGCACCCTTTCCCTACTGCCCCCCAACCCCCACCCCACCCCCGGCACTAAATTGCTGTTTTGCCTGAGCTTCAAGGTCTTTGGGACTCAAGGAAATCTTCCCTATTAAAAAAAAAAAAAAAAAAAA
>PVKZ01002867.1:0-179889 GCA_004027375.1 Macroglossus sobrinus | reverse complement strand
TTGCTATTAATGCCCATGATACAGACGGACCAGGAGTCAAGCCTAGAAATTTCTCACTCCAAAGTTGTGTGCTTTTATCACTGTACCAAGCAGCCAGCCTAGAAACAGATCCCAAGTTTCCTAAATCACCGTCAAGTGCTTCCTCCAGCCTAGCAAGTTTAGGGCCCTGGGTCAGGCAGGGCGGGAGTTCACGGACACAATGGCGTTGGATACACTTGGCCCTGCATTCCTGCAGCCAGGAGGGGACCGGGTTTCTCATGGACGTCATGAAGCCTGGTGACACCAGTTAGAACTCCTAGAATCATGTCTCCCATGACTCTGATAAACAGGTTTTTCCCACCTCTTCAATATCTAAGACCAAACCTCCTCTCTTGGTGAGAAACAGAATCAAGCCTTAGGACTCCACCCTAAGATGGAAGGCCAGGAAGGAAGAAGGAATGCAGTGTGTGTAAATGTGAGATTCTTTCTAAAAGAATATAAAGCACCTTCTTCAAACACAGATAAAGAGCAGGCGAGATCCAAGAGACAGTGAAGACCACCCACCTGCCTTTTTCTGTTCCTTCAATAATCTGTGTAAATACCCTAACGCTACATTTCAAACAATAAAACCTGATTCCTGAGAGGCAGGGTACCCAACAGTCAAGTGATTGGGTATGGAGGCCAAAGAGGTAGTCTCAGAGTCCCAGAATCCCTCGGACCCCTTGCCGTCCACCTCCCTGACAGAGACCACACACTCAGCTAGGAATTTGCAGCTTCTTCAGGCAGAGACCAAGAGGTAGATGGGAGAAGGAAACTCAAGGGAGACCCCAGGAGCACGGAACAAAAAGCCGGTGACAGTAACTGGAGGTGGAGAGGACAGAGAGAGGCCAGGCCTCTTCGGTTTTTTAAAAAACATCTATGTTAAAAAATCTAAACGAATTTCTGGTGATAAATGTCAACCGTGTTTATGGTTTAAAAAATGATTAGTATTTTGGTGGATTTCTTTCTGGTGTTTTTGAAATAGATATAGATATGTAGCTATATAGATAATTAGTTAAGGAAATACTTGCAGCTATAACAGATAAACCCTGCACTCTCTAACCTGATAGAAGTTCATTCTCACTCGAATGGAGTCCAGTCGAATGGAGAAGGGTTGGGGGAGGGGGAGGAAGCTCTGTTCCATAGAGTCATTCAGAGACCCAGGCTGAAGGAGAATTCTAGGTGTCCCTGGACATTGACATCCAGATGACAGAGAGAGAAAGGGATGCACATCTGGGCCAAGCCTGAAAGTAAAGCACAAGCTTCCTTTTATACCCCACAACAGAAATGGGGTTCAGGCCCTCTGAGATGTCACGGTCTGAGGATTCTAAGACACGTTACCCTCTTATCTTGCATAATAACCACGCCTAACTTTTCTCACGCACCAATAACCCAGCAGGCACCATGCTAGTCATTTCCACCTGTCTTGTTGAACTCTCACGACCACCCACAAGGTGTGGACACTCTTGTTATCCCCATTTTACAGCCAAGAAAACAGGCTCAGTGAGGTTAAGCATGCTCAGGGGCACACCTGAGCAGGTGAATGGTAGACCTGGGCCTTGGATCTAGGGCCTGTGCTGAACCACTCCATTCTTCTGCCTGTCCAGGGCGACCTGGGGTCAGGGGTGACCTTCAGAGGAGGCAGGGCCATGTCCTGGGCAGCCCCATGCCTTCCTAGCCAGGCTGGGACTTTTGGCTTCAGGTCCCTGAGCCCACAGCCTACGTGGCTGGCTGGCCAGCTTGCGGGCTGAGCTCTCCAAAGAGGAAGCCAGGGAGCCGGAGTGATTTCCTCGGGGATGTGGTGTTGTGCAAAGCAGAACTGAGACTGAAGCAGAGTCCGCACAAAGTGCAAACAGCCCAACAGGGCCGCTCCGGGGCTCAGTGGGAGAGAAGGGTGGCTTCCCGTCTCACGTCAGCCACAGACGGCAAGAACTCTGAGCAGCCATTTCTCCTTCCCAGGCTCCAGGTCCGTCATCTGTGTGGCTGGGAGCTGCACAGTTTCCAAACCAGTACCAAGGAGCTTTCTAGAAGCCTCAGACATAGCCAGAGGCCATCTCGCAGTGGGGAATGTCGGGGAGAGGAAACAGTGGGCCGGCCCTGCTGCCCCTATAATGAATCAGCCAGAGAAGCCAACTTCTATATAAAATACCCCTTTACAAAAGACTTCTACTGCCAAAGCAAATTTAAGACCTCCTGTTCTCAATGTTCTCTGCTTCCCCGCATCCTGTTTTTATCAAATAGTTTCGTTTATTCAACAGTTTGACAAACATTTATTGGCAATATGGATATTGACAGAAAAACCCAGTCCTGTCTTTAAGATGGTCACAGTTCAAGTGGGAAAAAAGCATTAAACAAACGGCAACCATGCAGAATGATAAATGCTATTTATTTATTCATCTAGCAAATATATTTATTCAATGGCTACTGCAGGCCAGACACTGTTGAGGCATTACACCATAAGGTCCCTGCCCCCATAAAGCTTCCATTCTCCTGGGGAGAGACGGGTAATAAACAAGGAAACAGAAATACAGAATGTATTATCAGATGCCAAAATAAGCTACTAGGATAGACAAACCAGGGTAGAGGTTTGGGGAGTTTGCTATCTGGGTTGAGAGGTCAGGGGGGCCCTCTGAGTTAATGTATAATGTTTATTTTTACGTTCTGTGATGATGGGGCCAGGGAAACCCATTTTAAGGGCATTGTATCTAGTTAGTGGGGAGTAGGGTCCTTGGTTATGATTTCCTGGAGGAAGGAAGTGGCTTCAAGTGGGAATCATGGTGGAAGGTAAGGGCAAAGCAGATCACAGTTATCAGCCTGGTGCTGCCCCAGGATTGTTGCATCAGTAAGAGCCCCGTCAATCCATTTTGGAGAGGAAGTTATGATAAGATGATAGACCCTACCTCTAGATCAGGGGTCTGCAAACTACACCCTGCAGGCCAACTGTGAACTGACACCTGGTTTTGTAAATAAAGTTTTATTGAGACAGCCACATCCATTCGTTTACACAGTGTCTGTGGCTACTTTTGTTACAATGGCTGGATTGAGATAGAGACCATGTGGCCCCCGGAACTAAAAATATTTCTTCTCTGGCCTTTTACAGAAAAAGTTGCCAATTCTTTTAGGTAATGCTTTCTAGAAGATAAAACCTTATTTTCAATCCATCCATTCATTTGATGCTCACAATGGCCCTCTGGGATAGAATTTTATTTATTAACCCAAATTTTCAGATAAGAAAACTGAGGGTCAGAGTGAGGAGCCCCAGATCACTCAGCTAGTTAAGTGGCAGAATTTTGGGGAGGGGGAGCTCCTAACCCAGTGTTCCCCAGTTTGCATGACCCAGGTGAGCACGCTTCAGCTCATTTTTACCAGAGCTGTCCTCCAAAATCTCTCAGCCGATGAAACACACTTCAGGTCCCCAGCCAAGCTCTTTAAAACGTGATCAGCTCCCCACATCCCTACAGATGGAAACGGATAGGCCTTGGGCAGAAAAGAAAGCAGAAATCGCCAGGAAATGCAGGCTGCAGCCCAGCGGAGCTTCCGGAGCACAGCCTGACGGACGCAATCTGTGACCCAAGAAAGATATTCTGATCACAGTAGAATTCTTTTGCAGCTATGCCCCAGGGTCCCAGTGGCACTGCCTGAGGCCCCACTATGTGCAGAGCTGAGCCCTGGCTTAGGCTCCTGGCTTCATGGGGAGGAGAAGGAAGCCATAAAGGGCCCTGGGATATGGGCTGGGAGCTGGTGCATGTGAATGTTGCTTGAGCTTCTGTCTTAGCTGAGTGGGCATTTCTCACCCAGATTCTAGTCTCAGCTCCACTACTGACCGGCCATGGGGCTTGGAGCAAATTTCTCCCATCTCTGAGACTCAGTTTTCTCACAATAAGGTTGGACTTGATGAATCTAAGGCCACTGGTGTACTGGTGTGCCAAGGCAGCTCATCCCAGCTCGTGAGAGCTAATTGTGTGCATCGCTTCCCTACTCCATATTCACGTTAGTGGAAGCTGAAGTGGAGCATTGTGGAAATATTTAAGCCAAGGAAATGGGCAGACACTACAAATCGGAGCTTGTTTTGCTTTGGAGAGCCACTTGCTTGGCATTTCCCAGCACACCACTGTCTACAGCCCAAAGCAGACCCTAATATCCTTGACCATGGCCCCAATCCTGTGCAGAACAGAGTGGTGCCCAGTGGGAACACATATGGGGCTCAGTTCAGTCCACTGTCCTCATCCTATGTCCCAAGCCCTGTGCCAGGGGCTGGAAAGGGACTGAGGGTAGGGAGTCGGGGAGACAGAAGTGCAGAGAGGTTAAGTGACTTGCCCACAAGCCCATACAGCCTTCATCCCTACTGTTATGGATCTCACAGTCCGAGGAAAAGGGAAAGCTCTGAGATAGTCAAGGCGTACAGGAGCTAGAATGGAAGCCATCGAACTGTGCCTGAGGATGTGGAGAGGACAAGGAGAAGTCAGTAAGAGGAAATCAGGAAGGGTACATCAGACAGAGGGAAGAATGTGTGCAAAGGCACAGAGTGAACGTGCCCATGGAGTTCCAGGAATGGCCCGTGATTCAGCACAGTGGAACGTTACGTGAGAGGGTGCTGGAGGTAGAATGTCACTCTGAGTTGGAAGTTGCGGAGTGTAGAGTGAACACCAGTAGCTGGGGAAGTTCAGGAGGGCTTCACGGAGGAGGTGGAACTTGAAGGAAGAGTGTCGAAGTAGCAGGAACATGAGATTGTACGTGGATAAAAGCTAAATTCGAGTCTCGGTTTGCCACATCCTACCCACGTGACCTTAGGCAAGAAGCTTAACTTCTCTAGGACTCGCTTTCCTCATCTGTGAAGTACACACAATGAATCTAACACAGCTCGCAGAGTTGTTTCAGTAATCCATTGATATGTTTATAAAATATGCTTTGTACTTTTATAGAGTCACACAACTGTTGGTACTCTGGGAGAGATGGAAGGCAAGGGAAGGGCTTGCCAGGTAGGTGGGTGTGGCAAAAACCAAGGGGCAGGGACACAGGTGATCTATTCTGAGGCCAGATGGTGTGATTGGAGGAGAGTAGAGTCAACCATGACGGACAGGTGTCTATGGGCCCAGTTGTGAAAGGCCTTGAACATCACAATAAGAGATCTAGACTTGATTCTCTAGACAGTAGGGAGCCATTCATGGTTCTTGAGAGGAGACATAGCATGATCAGAGCTGTGTTCCCAGGAGATGAGTTAGTAGACGGCAGAGATCAAAGGACAAAGACCCTGCTGGGAGGGCAGGCCTAGGAGAGCAGGACTGGCAAAAGCAAAGGATGAGTGCAGGCAGCAGTCAGAAGGATGATTCACCTGGGCTCTGGCCAGACTAGACACAGGGCACAGGGAACCCCAGAGGAAGAGGGGGACTCCTAGGCCTTGTACCTTGGGACTTGCGGGGAAGTGGGCTCCTTAAAGGAAGTAAGGAGGTCTCAGCAAGGGTTTCCAGAAAAAGATGACACACGCTTCAGCTTGGCCCCTGATTATGGACTCGGAGGCCTTGCTTGGAGCTCAGCATCCATCCATGCATGCATCCGTGCCTTCATCCATTCACTCAGCACTGCGCCATGCTCTGTGGACTGGGAAGATGGAGCAGAGGTGCTCATGGGTAGGTAGAAGGACAGACACGGGAGTATCCTGCAGTGGGGGGACTGGACACAGCATGGTGGTAGCCAAGGAGATGGGCCCAAAAGCCCTTCCTGAGAGTCAGCCAAGATTCCCAAGAACAGCATGAGAATAAGAAGAAATGGGTAAAGGACTTGCCATCCCCAAAAGGCATGGAGCCACAGGCCCCCATGGCTCCATCTCTACATCCTCAAACCTAGGGCCTGAGCTGGACCATCCTTCTGGCTAGAAGTCACTATCCTCTTAAGCAAGGTTTCTCAACCTGGCACTGTAGACATTTTGGGGCTGAATAATTCTTTATTGTAGAAGATTGTCCTGTGCATAATAGGAGATGTAGCAGCATCCCTAGCCTCGATGCCAGGAGTAGCACCACCCTAGTTGTGACAACCAAAAAAGTGACTCCAGACATTGCCAAATGGCCCTTCAAAGGCAGAATCACCCTGGTTGAGAACCACTGCTCAAAAGCAAATTAACTGGCCTGATTGTATCCCTTAGTGAGCTACTAATATAATACCCCCCGAAAAAGGTGATGTTCCTGGAAGCAGTTTAAAAATTCAATCAGCTGTAAACCAGTGCATGAGTTTCAGGTGAATTCCAAAAGGCACAGGCAGGACTTTGTTTCTAAAAGTTAAATCATCAACATGAAAAACAACTCCAAGAACAAAAGAACCTTTCCCCAGGAACCATTTAGTCGTGTCTGAGGCTTATAAAGGTTTTTTTTTTAGGAAGGCTTTCTCCAAACCTGGTTAACTCTATGCAAGGCAGACAGATTCAAGAACCTTGAAACAAATCATCAGAGCCTTAGACCTCAGAGCTGGAGAAGAATGGGTATTCTTCTTCGGTGGGCGTGCCCATGGGAGCACTGCAGGAGCACTCCATGTGAATCATTTCATCAAATTCTCACCATTTCATAGAATTCTCACGTTCTCTGTGTCGGTGCACACATGACAAGAAATACAGGCTGAGAGGGAAAGCAATTAGCCCAAGGTCACACATCAAACTACGGCATGTCTGACTCTCCTGTTCGTTGTACAGGTGAGAAAACAAGTCACTTGAGAAAGGAGAACATAGATGTCAGATGTCAGTAATAGCCACCTTTCCTTAGCACTTGATGCGTCCAGATCACATTCGTATTCTTTTTCTCATTTTATTCTCTCAAAACCCTGACAGGCCATCAAGGCCAACGTTCTGACCCCATTTTGCAGATACAGAAACTGAGGAAAGCAGACCACAGGCATTGTGTTCTCTGGAAAACCAACCGAGGATGAGTGGTTATGTGGAGACAGACGAGTCCACCCAGAGCCCACTGAGGCAGTAGTGCTGGTTTGCGCTTCTTGGGGGTGTGGCCCAGCACCCTGTGAGGGCACCCACCTGTCTAGACATGGGCAGTGGGAAACTAATTCCTCCAGAGGGGCTGTGAAATTCAACCTTGAACTCCCAACTCTTTTTGAAGCTCTCTCACACCCTATTTTTTACTCACATCTTCCTGCTCTCTAGAAAAATCAGATCTGAGGGACAGAGTGGTTATAAGAGAGTTTGAGTGAGTGAGTGAGTGAGTGAGTGAATGAATGAATGAATGAGCAGGTGTGTCGAGGCCTAGCTGTTCAGACCATCAACTGGGAACGCTTTCTACTGGGATTGGCAGCTCACGTTCTATGGAAGTTAGGGTTTAGCTTAGACTGCTATTAACACATAAACACACACCCATGATTTAAACAAAACTGAATTTATTTCACTCTCGTGTACCAGCGTAGGCTGCTATGACACTTCCTTTCTCCAAGGTCCATAGAGACCCAGGCTCCTCTCTTGTCACTCCACCAACACCAGTGTTTTCTCCATCCACATGCTCCTCCCCTTTAAGGGCGTGACCTGGAAGCTGATCGCATCACTTCCTTCTCGATACCATTAGCGAGAACTTAGATATAGGGCTGTCCTTAGCTGCAAGGGAAGCTGGGAAATGCAAGTCTTTCATTTGGGTGGGCATGTCCCAGCTTAAAGTCAGTTCTGCTGCTATGGAAATAAAGAGACTGGACAGTGAGGGGAGGAGGAGGAAAGCAGTCTCCAGCAGTCGTTCAGGGCTAGAATGAAGCTGAGCAGCCAAAGAATGCAAGACCCTCCCTGGAGGGTTGTCCACGACCCCAGAATCACAGTCCCTGGCATAGCTACTGGCTTTCGACTGGGAGAGTCCTGAGGGCTGGGACCAGCTCTGACTCCCTTCCTTTGTCAACTTGTGTACATGACATCACCCTAGTGCCTACTTGTCTTAGCTGCCGTTTACCAAGCACTTGCTATGCGCCATTCACAGCCCTGAGAACCACCGGTGAGGCCAGGTTTGGGTGAAGTGAGTGAAGCACTGGCCTCAGATGCAAAATTTAAGGGGGTGCCAAAAAACTCAGTGATCAAGGTAAATTATATATGTGTGTGCATGTGTATTTTACATATGCATACTGTAAGTATTGTATATGGGTATGTGCATTTTAAAAAAAAATCGTGATTTTTAGCATATTCACAAAATTGCATAAGCAAAACTGCTCTAATTACAGAATATTTTTATCACCCCGAAAGAAACTCTGTACCTGTTAGCAGTCACTCCCCACCCCCTCCTCCCCCCAGCGCCTGGAGACCACTAGTCTACTCCTTTCTCTATGGATTTGCTTTTCCTGGACATTTCACATAAATAGAATCCTCCAATATGCACAAAATGCAGTCTTTTGTGACTTGCTTCTTCAACTTAGCATAACGATTTCAAGGCTTCTCGATGTCGTAGCAGGTGCTACCAGTAGTTGGTTCCTTTCTGCCACCAGATAGTTTTCCACTGTCTGTTCATTCACCAGCTGAGGAACATTTTTGCTGTTTCCATGTGTGGACTATTCTGAGTAATGCTGCCATGAACATCTCTGCACAAGTCTTTGTGTGAACACATTTGCATTTCTCTTGGGTGTGTAACTAGGAGTAGAACTGCCGGGTCAAATGTTAAGACACATAGTATTTTAATACACTATTTTAAAAAGAAAAAATAGTGCATAAAAAAAATCTATGACATTTTAAGTAAAGGCAGGCTGTTATTGTCTGTTTTTATGGCCCTGCCTCATTAGGCGACGGGAATAGTCATCTCTGATCAGCTGGTGGTTCCTGGGCTCGTGTGTGTGTGTGTGTGTGTGTGTGTGTGTGTGTGTGTGTGTGTGTTTATGAGGACAGACAATGCAAAGCAAACAGATTGTTGGCACGAGTTTGATAGACAGTCATGTGTTTTCTTACGAGCGTTCATTAACTTTTTCCACTTGGTTCAGTATGAAGGGATATTTTGATAAGTAGCTATAGGAGCATACATTTTTTCTCTGCCACAGGCTCCACTATGGCTTGACGAAGCACTGATCACCCATGTCATTTCGTTTTATCCTCAAACCTCCACCTCATTCTCCGATCTCTCTGCCAAGGTTAGAGGAGGAAAGGACCTTCCCAGAGTCCGCAGCTACCAAATGAGAGAGCTAGGATTCGAACCCAGGCCTGAGGCCAGATACCTGGCTCTTCACAGCTGTACCGCTCATGACTTCATGATGTGTTTGGCCGAGGGAGAGTCGCTTAACCTCTCTAAACCTCAGTCTCTTCTTCAGTAGGTGGGCAAAACAATACCTACTTGATATCATTGTTATAAGCAACAGATGTGAACACACAGAGTTAACCATGAAATTTGCCTTACTTCCCTAGCAGTGCTTGCCTTGAGCTGCGTCTCGAGACAATGAAATGAATCGCTAAGTGAAATCTATCCTCGTGTGTGCTGTAGGAACCCACCATTCATGTTCCCCAAATGAAGCCACATGTGAACATTTTATTTTAGCCCCAAGGGTCAGAAAAATAATTTGGTTCCCCCAAGAAACAAGAATATTTTCTTCTCATGGACACTGAGTGTGTTTTCCCTTTCACTTTGGCTACCAGGAAACTCAGCCAAATTTGTGACACCAAAGGATCAGTTGTGTGAGTTCTCGCTCATTTGTGGGGGTTTTTTCCTATAGTGTACAGTTCCTCTTGTTATTTATATTTGTCCTGACTTTACATTTTTATGTAGGTTTTACTGTTTCATCTTATATTTCCTGATAGTCTGCGAAATCCTTTGTAAAACATGAAAAGTAGAAATACACTTTTTGAGTGAACTCTAGATTGCTTGGCATGTATTTGAGCTGATTATTAGCCTCACCTACGACATAAAGGGCAGCATCCTGGTCTGGACCAGCTGGGGCCAAGCCAGGCTGGGTACCCTCCAGCTGAGTCGGACACCTTTTTCTGAGCCCTGGTCTCCCTTTGGTGAGAGGAAATAAGAATTGAGTTGGGGACCCTGGTGGCCATTTCTCACCGTGCAAAGCTGCTCAGTCACATTTTCAAAGTCCCAAGTGTGCTTGCATGGGCATGCTAAGAGGCCAACTAGGGGTGCCGGGAGGACTCTGTCCCTGTAGGAATTCTTGTCCTCTAGGTACAACCTTTGATTGTGTGTTGCCATATGGCCAGTCTTCAGAGCCAAGCTGGGAAGGCATCTTGTAGGCCTGCCTTCCCCCTCTTCTCTTCCCCAAAGCATTTGTTCCTTTCAGGAGGCTCTGAGCCCTGTGAACACCTCCCACAAAAGAAGAAGTGATGAGTTCTTCCTTTCAGAGGCATATATGTTTTTAAAGAAACCCTCAGGAACAGGCACTGCTTAACCCAAAGGAACAAAGGCTGAATGGTGGAATTTCTGACTTTCCGTTTTCTGGGTAGAGAGGGAGATGTATGGTTAAAAGGGACAGAGAACCTCCCCAGGAGACATCAGAGTTAGACAGACAGCTACTTCTGGGCAGGTCCATGAGTAAGTGTGATGTGAACTTGACTGTCAAGCCAGCGGCAAGGGGCATTGAGGGAAAAGAGCTGAGAAAGAGGAAGGGCGTGGGTCTTGCCCACCCCAGCAGAGGGCACTTTTCTCAGTTCCTTCTTCCTAAACCCAGATTGTGTCACCGGCCACCCCTAGGAGTCAGATTCCAGAGTCGCCCCCATCCTGGTAATCATGAGAAAGCAAGAAGGTTCTTATTCCAGGGGTGACCACTGACCCTTCTCCTGGGCAGAGAATAGCTCACAGGGAGAGCCTCGCACTCACCACCTTCTGCCTCCTTCCTCCTCCCAGGCAAGTCCTACGGGGCGGATGACTTCCTGCCCGTGCTCATGTATGTGCTGGCCCGCAGCAACCTCACGGAGATGCTCCTCAACGTGGAATACATGATGGAGCTCATGGACCCCGCGCTGCAGCTGGGGGAGGGTGAGTCGCCATCCCGGGCCCATCGCCCGCCACCCACCCAGGCACGCCAGGCCCCCACTGGGCAGCCCAAAGCAAACCTCCTGGATGCCAGACTCCCCTGAGCCCTGGGGACACAACCCAGGGCCCAACACAGGCCCTGTGCCGAGGGAGCTCACAGACTAGCAGGGGAGCTGGCCGGTCGAGAACTGTGTCACCGCTGTTGACATGTGCCGAAACGGTGGCAAGCCCAGAGCGTGCGGGAGCATGTTACCTGGGCTGTGCAGTCAGGGAAGGCTTCTAGAAAAGGTGACACCTGAGGGGGGAAGGCATTTTTCGCAGAGGGAGCAACAGTTTTGAGCAGCATCAAAGACAAGGCTGAGCTGGCGGGCGGTGCCCACGGGGAGTCTGAGCAGGAAGCGGGGGTCAGTGCTCGGGTGGGGGTGGCCAGGGGACTCTCAGCCCCCCTGGCTCATCCAGCCCTGGGCCAGGTCCCTTGACAGAGGCAGAGGTTACTGCTATGAGAAAACGCAGTGGTGTGGCCTGCTCTGCCCACCCTCAGTTTCTCTTCCCCTTTGCTGTTATCCACCACTCCCCCTTCCCCGCACTTAGCCTCAGTCACCCCTCCACCAAAAATCCCTGCTGCGATGCAGCCGGACAAAGTATTGGCTCTGAGGGAGCCCCAAGTCATCCTCTGAGACATCAGCCTCAAAGAATGAAAGGAGACTCTCAGGCCCTGAGTGGCCTCTTTGGGCTTTGTGGTTCTTCAGATAAACCGACCCTCTTTGCATCTGTTTGCATTTTTAGCACCCATCAGTCTCTGGGGTGACAGTTCTGTGAGTTCTTACAAGTTCAGGGGAGCGTGGAAAGCCATGAAGTTTGATGTCACATATAACTCTGGCTTGTGCCCTGGGACCTCCAAAGCTATTTTTTTCTCAATAGTTAAAATTTTCCTGCAGTTGGAACAACCTGTCTTCTAGAAGGTGTTGCAATTCAGGAGAAGGCTGGCTTTCTTCAGCAGTGATTATCAGCCACCGAGTACATCCACCCATGCATCCATCCATCCATCCATCCATCCATCCATCCATCCACCCACCCATCCATCCATCCATTCACCCACTCATCTCTCCATCCAGTAGCTACTCAATGAGCTCCTACTGTGTGCCAGGCCTCATGCCAGACACTTGAGCTATAGAACAAGGCAAGACCAAGGGAGACGATAGTCTCGTGAACGTGAATGAGTGCCTCGTTCTGTACCCCACACTTTGGGGTCTCCACCAGGTCTTCCTGGGCCTCTGCCTTAGTTTCCCCAGCCTTGAGCATGCATATGGGAGCAGCCAAGGCTGAGAGGTTGGGCAGAGGCCACAGACAACATTGGTCTGTCTCCTACAGGCCCCACTAACCTGTGAGGAAAAAACAGAAGGGAGTGGGAAGCAACAAAGCTCCATCTGGGAGCTGGAAGAAGAACTGGCTTCCTGTCCCAAATCCTAAGCACCCCATTTCCTAGGACTAGTCCCCTGAAAAGTACAGCAGCTCGCCCAGAAATCTCAGTGGGAATATTAGTGGTCTTGTGGCTGCCACACATGTAACCTCTAAAGATCAAAACTTTTACATGTCAAAAATTACCATAAATAGAATAAGATACTAATAATAAACCAGGGGAAAGCGTCCTCACAAATCAGCACACCTAGAATTAAGAGCCTTAATATGTAAAATGTTCTTACAAATCAATAAGAAAAGCACTAAGACTTAATAAATACCTGGGCAAAGGCCATGTACACATATTCATTCAATAGATATGCACTGAGCTCCTGCTTTATGCCAGGTACAGCAGGTCCCTTTTCTCATGGAATCTCATTACAGTGTGTGTGTTGGGGGTGGGGTGGGGGCAGTAGGGAGGGTCAGGATTTTAACAGATTAAACAAACAAGCAAATAAGAAAATTTCATATCTGGTCACATCTGGTAAATGTCGAGAATACCTAAGGTAGGCTGGTGGGATGGAGCAGTGCGGCAGGACAGAGATGGCCGAGGAAATCCCTGACCACAGAGCACAGACTACTTCCTCGTTACTCTTTTTCTGTTTTGCAAATTTTCCACAGTGGGCATGTGTCACTCATCTTCCTGGAAATAAATCATTTACATATCCTATTAAAGGACTAGCCCTGGCCCCACAGGGTTGTTACCGAGTCTTAGAGAGCATGGGGCTCTGCGGACGGGCTCTGCGAATGGTCCGAGTGCTGGCTCACAACCCTGCGGTGGCAGCCATGCCCTGGCTGTCATGACGCCTCCTGTGTCCTCAGCCTGAATCTCTGTGGCTCAGTGGGGATCCGGGCCAGGCACAGGGTCCGAGCAGGAACAGGATGAGAACAGCATTGGCCCTACTACTCTCTCCTTGCGGAAGGGCATCCCCCACCCCAATCCTGCCATAGCATCCTGGCTTCCTTCTTCCTGTTCCCGAAGACTATGGGGTTCAGCTGGGAAAGATGAGGTCCTTCAGGCAGGAGCACTGGTCCATTCTGGGCTATACGTGTCTTTGAGACAAGCAAAAGTACAAATAAATACATAAAAGTCTTCAACAGTTCACAGGGCCTGACCCAAGGCCGCCTCCATCCCCTGCTGTCTGTCCTTCTTTAGTTGTAATGGCCAGAGACCCCCACCTCTGGCCCCATGCAGCTATTTTGAAGGAATCAGGGGTGTGTTTGCTGAGAATAAGATTCAGGCGGGCCAGAGTCTCACCACAGCCTACCACACACCGCCCCTCCCAGCAGCGCTGCCCACAGACAGCAGTGTCAGACCCTACCCATGGAGACCAGGGGACGAACCTCCCACCAAGCTGCACACACCAGGAGGGGGGATGGCTTGCATGGGTGCCTCCCTGCACCCATCTCTGTTCCCAGTCCGACAGCCAGGGTGTGAGATCACAGCACCCAGGTCAGGCCCAGCCTCACAGGTGTCGGCCTCCGGTTATGAAATGACGTGGGGTCTCCAGCTTGGGCAGGGGCTCCCACCTTTCAAGTCTGCCAGCGGGCAGACCTCCATCTAGAAGCATCTGGGCCCAACGACAGAAGGACAGAGAGCGGTGGGGTGGTTCCCATGTCTCCCCAGCTTCACCCTCCCATCCTGGCTGGGTGATGGCACACAGGGTGCTCCGTCACCAAAGTCCCTGAGATGCAGGTAAAAGGGGCTCATCTAGAGGGAGCAGGGGAGGCAGCGTCTCTGCTGGCCAGTCCTTGCCCTTGGTCCTCTGTAGAGCTCAAAGACGCCTGGGATGGGGTGGCCCTCGGGGAGTCTCCAGTCTTGAAGACTCCGTTGCTCAAATCTAAGAGGAGAACAAACCCAGGATGTAGTAAAAAGAGCAGTATGGTGGCTGGATTTCTGTCCCGGCTCTGCCTCTGATTGGCTAGAGACCTTGGGCAAGTCACTTAACCTCCCTGACTTGGGAACGTGGAGGTGTTGGTCTAGGTTTGGGGTTTCCAAACTGTCTGGGAACTCTAGCCTTCTGCAGAGGTAGCTAAGGGAGATGAAGCTGGGCTCTTTCCTCCTGCGTTTCGCAGTTCATCTGAACAAACACTTTTGCATTCAACAGAAAGCCCATGAGCCAGATTCCAGAATCTATGTACTTCGGGTCTTCAAGATCTTCCCTCTGGTTCCATGTGCTTTAATTTGGCAAAGGACCAGTGACAGGGTCCCATGTTCTTCACAGCAAGCATATTGTGTGTGAGAGGTCAGCATAGAGCAGAAGTAGAGAGGGTCAGAGTGTTAGGCTGATGGGACCTCAGCCACCTTCTAGCCTCTCTCTCTGCAGCCCCCACCATGTTGGGTGATTATGGAGCCAATGGGATACCCAGCTTGCACTGGGCACCTGCCTGGAGCCAGCTCAAAATCTGAGCCTCTCCTGGAAGCACCCTCAAGGACTCCTTCTCCATGCCAGCTGACAGCTGGCCGTGCTGGGTTAATATCTTAATAGGGGCAGTGAGTTTTCCCATAAACATACAACTCTACCCAGAGAAAACAACCAGCTCCAAACCTCACAGCGGGAGGAATCGCCTGCCACCTAGTGGTCCTGGCAGGCACTACAGAGCCCTAGGTGAAAGGGAAGTTGCAGAAAGGACCACGTGGGCTGTGAAAAAGCAGGGCTTGAGCAGGAGGCCTGAGGCTGCTAGGGCTTGGAGTTCCTCCCCTTCTTCTGAGAGGGTGAGAAGCCCCAGAGCACCTCCCCGAGGTCAACTAACCACCATGCATTACTCACAGGTCACTAAACTACACTTCACATGCATTCACCTCACTTATCTTTCACACTGACATTATGGGATTTGCAGATGAGGAGAGGTGGGGTAAAGAGGACACTCCCCTGAGATCACAGAGCTGGCTGCTGAAGGGCAAAGACCTGGATCCTGCTCTCTAACTCCAAATCTGTACTCCTGAGTGGTGCCCTGCACTCAGCCCTCTGTTGCTAGCCAGGGAGACACGATGCCAGATGGGAAACAGGACCATCGAGGTATGCCAAGGAGAGGACTGGGACTCCCGGGCAGCAAGGTCTGGAGGCAGCAGCAGCAAAGGCTTCTGGGCTCACATGGGCTCTGAGCTTGGCTGGAAAAGGAGACACATGCATGAGTGGTTTATTGGCCCTTCTCAGATAAGGAACACCAAGCCAAATTCCATGTTGGCCTTGATATACCTTTTTTTTTTTTAACGTCTCTTTCTGATATTGCTATGAAAGGGCGAGTGATCCTATGAACATAAACTCCTTTATCTTACCCCCCACTGACCTCGACCAGGGTATAAATTTTCCCATAGTGATCGTGGAATTTGTAAGTATAGGTAGGCAGCTTAATTCAATGTAAGTTAGGAATACTTGAAGCTACAAATAACCCATGATGTAACTAACTAGTAATAGTTTAAATCAGAGTGAAGGGCTGTTTTGTCTCTTGCATCAAGCAATCCTGATGTTTTAATGAAAGTTTTTAGCCCTGCCATCAGGAAATCGTGGACCCAGCTCTTTCTATTATTCTTTAGGATGTAAGCCTTTGTCTGTGTACCTGTCACCTCTGATCACAAAACAGCTGCTGTGCCTCTGAGCTCACCTCTGTATTCCAGGCAGGAGGAAGGGGATAAGCAAAAACCGGAAAGAAGTATCAACTAATTCTGCCCCTTTTCAAAGGCTTTCCTGGAAGCCCCACCCAGGGATTTCCACTTATATCTAAGTAGCAGAACAGGGTCTCCTGCCCTCTACCCTGAGCTTCAAGGGAGTCTGGGAAATGAGCATTTTCAGTTAAGTGTTACTTCACCCCAAAAAATATAGAGTCCAGTAGAGTTAGGAAGAAAGAGAAGATGGGGTTTGGGTGGGTCACTAGGAAAATCAGCCTCATTTCATTGTCCTGACACATAAAAGGCTTGGGAACGAGGCCTGGGAGGGAACCCCATGGAGTCACCCTCCCTCTCCCTAAAGTGAAAGGGCTCAACGAGGCTGGTGCTTCTCAAACAGTTTAACCAAAGCCCCGAACAGGCAAAGGAGAACGGACTTGTAAGCATCCATGCAAATTATCATCCTTTATCTTAAAATCTCACGTAAATTTTGCAGTCTAAATTATCTCAAAGCTTAAAGTTACTTCAGGAAACATTAGGTATTAAGAATATATGTGAATTACTTTAAGAAGGTAAAAAAAAAATGGAGACATGAACAATTCAAGTTTTTTACTTTAAATCTTTTTAAATTGTGTGTAATAGTATAACCACAATTAAAATTTTATCTACATCTTTTAAAAGTTATTTTTAGAATATGATAGATACATCAGTACGGATGCTTATATAGGTGTGTATAAATACATACAGTGAGCAGTCTCCTCCCCACCCTTATCTCCCAGCCTCCTCTTTCCCCATCCTGAAGACATCCATGATTATCAATTTTTTGATTATCTTTTAAAACTTAAAACACCATTTTAAAAATAAGCAAGAGTTCCAACCCAAAAGGGGAGCCATTGAGCAGAGCCTGGCAGCTTGGGGGGCTGGACTTAAGGAAGCTCGCAAGGCTGTGGGGAGGATTCAGGCTGAAGTTTGCAGGTGACTGTGGGGCATTTGTGTCCACAGAGCAGTGGTGGGTGGAGCTTAGAGCAGTGGGCGGGGCTGACCGAACCAGAGCGGGCTCCCTCCTTCTGCAGGCGGGCTGAAGCAGTCCTAGTTCAGCCCGCACACCCTTGTCACCACAGGTTCCTACTATCTGACTACCACTTACGGGGCCCTGGAGCACATCAAGAACTACGACAAGATCACGGTGACCCGGCAGCTGAGTGTGGAGGTGCAAGACTCTATCCACCGCTGGGAGCGCCGGCGCACACTCAACAAGGCTCGGGCCTCCCGCTCCTCCGTGCAGGTAACGCCAGGGATAGGGGATGAGAGGGGACCATGCCCCAGATACCATCCCTACTGGCCACTGACTGGCTGTTCTGGCTGGCCACCCACTGCCTGCTAGTGTGTGCCTAGCCCTGGGGGGGCCTAGGAGAGGATCACCAGGCGTTGGCAGTCTGTTGGGCAGACAAGACAGGGGTAGGAGGCATGAGACTTCTTTCCAGCTTCCTTAGCACCTGCTATGTCCTAGCACTCTGCTAGGGCTGGCGATGTGGACATAAGTTGTGCCATTCCCACTTTGGGGGAGCCCATGAGGTGATCCACAGCCTTGCCCATCGGTCCCTGGACAAACGCAGCAGCTGCCGAGGTGCCCCTGCCCCTAGCCTGCCCCCTCCACTCCAGCCTCCAGTCCCTCCCAACTCTCTCTATAAAATCTCAGTATTCATTGATGGCCAGACTCCTGCCTCCTCCATCACTCCCATCATCCCACACCCTCAGGCTGCATCAAATCAAGCTATCCTAATTCCCCAGACACGCTGAGCTCAACTCCCTCTGCCCATGCTGGTCCATCCCTCCTTCACCGGCTGCCACATGTCCATCCTCTTCCTTCCCTGACCCCTTCTTCCACCTGGCCCCCCCTCCACCTGGCCCTCATTCCCCCACAGCCTGAGTTAGATGCCCTCTATGTTTCCTGCTGCTACTGTCCCCACTGCAGCATGTATCACACTGTATGGTAACCATCTATGTATGAAGATGTCCTAGGAGAGAAGGCTGATTGCTCACATGTCTCGAGAGCCCCAAGCCCAGGGCCTGGGACAAAGTGGGACTGGGGTGTGTGCAGAATCGAGGGAGTTAGAACAGTGAGCCAAGAAGCGATCCAGAGATGTAAATAGCTGTGCAGACTCACTTCCCTGACACCCAGAGCACACTGAGCTCGACCCTAATCCTGGGTTTCAAGATGGCCCATCTGCAATGGGCAGAGCCCAGGCCTGGGAGGTAAGAGGCTCAGGGTCTGGACCCAGCTGAGTACTAGCTTACTGTGTGACCCTCAGCAGTCCCTGCCCCTCTCTGGGACTCAGTTTCCCTATCAGCACAGGTGGGCTGTAGCCTAGATGAGCTTTGCCTCCCCAAAACACTTCTAGGCTGCCAAGCTGATACCCCCCTTCTCGAATCAATGGTGTCTTGATAATGTTTAGTAAAAAGCTCTGATTTTAGCTTTTGTTGATTCCCATCGTATAAATACTCCCACTGCAGCTGGTTTCAAGCCACTAACCTGGCACCACTGAGCCTGGATTTGGGAAGACACGTACACAGTTGGCTTTCTCAAGCTCATAGGAGCCAGCATGAGTTGGCAGGAGCCAGCATGAGTTGGCTAGAGCCAGGTCCAGGACACTGCTGCTCCCCACCCTCTCCTGGGATACTTGTCCCTCCCACTCATGGAATATGGGCATTCTTGGTTCAAGCCTGCCCCAGGCATTCCTTGCTTCTGGCTTCCACCCGTGGCTTCGCAATGCTGAGCCAGACAGAGCATCAGTGCCTCCCACTGGGGAGGTGAAGATTGGGAGAAAGTCCTAGGATCAGAGATGAGGAGCCCCTCAGCATTATTTATGAGGTTTGGGGAAGGCAGCCCCCCTCCCAGTGCCTCCTCTGCACCCCATGCCCTAAGCCCCGTCCTTCCCAGGGAGTAAAAGCCCAGGGCCTGACAGTCATCAGTAGGTATAAAGGGCTCTAGGGAGGCCTAATAGAAGACAAGGAGATCACAGGCAGCCACTAAGACCCAAGGGAGTGGGCTGGGCTTCTCTTCCTGGAAAAGCGGGGTGATCCCAGTAAAGCTCTTGACAGGGAGCCTGGCGCCTCAGGTGCGCTCACCGCTCCACAGCGTTATCGTCATCACCATGGTGAGAAGGCTGTGCTGTTACCATCCTTCCACAAGGGGGCAACCGCGCACACAGCACTTCCTACCCGTCCTCACAGCGCCGGAGCAGTTTTATATGCTTACAGCCCACGGTGTGAGAACAGGTGTTATCCCAGTTTATAGATGAGGAAATGGATGTTCGGAGAGGTCAAGGTCACGCAGGGACTGGAGAGCTCGTCCTTCCACCGTATGATCCTCCCTCTCTGGCTGGTAAAGGGCACTGACGTGTATGCACAAGTGCTCCCATCCCCAGCCCCGCAGGCATCGATCGCCTCGTCCCTGCCCACCAGACTCTTGCAGTCCCCCCTCACTACCTTTCAGGCCCAGCTCCCCTCCCCGTTCTACTGAGCCTTTCACATCCCATTACCAGCTCTCCAGCTCCTCCTCAGAGCCCCTCCCCATCCTTAGGCTCTCCCAACCCTAAGGGCAGAACTGTTCTTCCTGTTTCTGCATCCCCAGCTGAACCGTGGGGTGCTGGGACTGGCATCTGCCCCTGATTTTATTTATGCCGCCCTCCCTGCCCCGCGATGCGCTAAAGGATGCAGGAGGACTGGGGAACGCAGAGGTGATGAAGTGACAAATAAATGCTGGCGAGCCCATGAACTGACCACCAGGAAGCGCTCTCAGTCCTCGTTGACAAGACTCAAAGCCATTGACTCACCCAGAAAGTTCAGCCCCATTGAGAAGTGAGGCTCAGAGATGGAAAGGCCCTAGCTTAGGTCACAAAGCAAGGTCAGCTGCAGGTGCCCTGACTTCCAGCCTCATGACCGCTCCTGCAATCCCCTCTCTACAGAAAGGGGCCCAGAGAGGAAAAGGACTTATCCAAGGCCGTTCAGTCTTTACCTCTGTCCAAGCTCCCACAGTTGGGGGTGGGGGAGGGGTGAGACAGGACGTCCCCTTGGCCCTCCAGTGACGCAACCCCACCTGCATCTCACCCCGCAGGACTTCATCTGCGTGTCGTACCTGGAGCCCGAGCAGCAGTCACGGACGCTGGCGTCGCGGGCGGACACCCTGGCGGAGGCGCTGTGCGCACAGTGCGCGGACAAGTTCGAGGTGGCGCGGCCGCAGGACCACCGGCTCTTCGTGCTGGTGGACGGGCGCTGCTTCCAGCTGGCGGACGAGGCGATGCCACACCGCATCAAGAACTATCTGCTGCGCAGTGAGCCCAAGCGCGACTTCCATTTCGTGTACCGGCCCCAGGACAGCGGCGGGGACTGCGGGGACCCGCCCTGCCTCGTGGTGCGGGAACCCAACTTCCTGTGAAGCCAGGGCCGCGCAGCAGCCGCTCAGTGGCGGTGTTTACCGAGACTGGCTAGGGAAGAAGCGGGCAGACTGGGCTCGCCCTCGCGCACCCTCACACTCACACTCAGCTGCACCCCCTCCTACATGCAGGAGCCCCACATCTGACCACGCACACTCCCAACATGGACATCCCCACGTCACACATGCTCGTAATCCACTGAGCATGTCTGGACCACCGTGGCAGGACAGCTGTGAACACGACGTGAAGCAGTGGCCCAGGGTGCTTCCTGAAGGAGGGTCAGCACCCAGAGGCCAAGTTATTTCTTAGACGGAAAGGGAAACGGAGGCTCAGAGAGAGAACGTACTCTCCAGCCAGTTGCAGCAGAAGAGCCCAATCCTGTCTCCGGCCATGCCACCCTGCACATGCCCCATCTCTAATCTCGGAAGCTAAGCAGGGTCTGGCCGGTTAGTACTTGGATGGGAGACCATGTAGGAAAACGAGATGCTGAAGGTGTTAAAAAAAAAAAAATAGCCCAATCCTGGCGCCTAGTCACACACAGCCCCTCAGGTCAGTCCCTCTGTGTTTCCCACCATATGCCCCGGAAGGGCTTAGCTTCCCCAGGGGGCCGTGGGAATGTGGACAAGGACCTCAGGAGGAGTGACCTGGCCACAGCCCACTCCCTACTCCTCCCATACCCCCTCCAACTCCCCTGCACCCCCAACATGGAGCTGTGACATTTTCGGTGCACCCAGAATCTCAGGAGCATCTCTCAGGGTGTGTGTTGGAGATGGGCCCACCCCCACCCCCAATCCTGTCACCGGAGCTTGCCCTCAGCTACCAGCATCCACAGTCCCCGCTGCCACTTCAGAACGCTTCCAGAAGCAGCTGGACATGGGCCGAGACTGCCGAATGATGAAGCCAGCTCCACAGCTGTATGGACGAGCCCAGGCTTGGCTACACGGGGACACTGACAGGGCTCTTTCCTTGATGGACACGCCCCAGGGCTGTGGCAATTGTGGCAAGAGGCACTGTGTGGAGAGAGTTTAATAAAAGACCTTTTGAAAATGGCATCTCCTTTTCTCAAGAGGCGGAAGCTCTGCTCCGCCAGCCAGGCCCCCATTAATAGCCTAAAACCCTTCCCAGGCAAGGTTCAGAAGTCGCCCTCCTTTGCACTGAGGGCCCTGTCTTTTGGGCAGAATTTGCAGTGCACCCGCAGCCCCTCTCAACCCCCAGACCCTGGCTCCTGTCCATCATCCCCTGCATCCTCGCCACTTTTGGTTCCCATTATATCCACCTCTGGATTATTTCCAGAACAGTCTCTCACCTTCCTGCCTCTGCTACCTATCCCAGAAATACCACTCCCTGTATTCCTTGCCCAGTCACACATGTATGCATTCTTCCAAGCCCATCTCCTCCAGGAAGGCTCCTCTGACTTCCTGGGCTGGCCAGCTGGTCCTTGTCCACATTCCCACGGCCCCCTGGGCTCATCTCTCTCACAAGAAATCCCACTGAATTGCGGTTGTCTCTGATACTTCTGCCTCCTCCTCCAGATTTGGACCGTTCGTGTCTGTGTCCTCAGCACTGATTATAAATGTGTGTTTGCTGGATACTTGTTAATATCAGCACTCTTCCAAGCCCTGGGAAACAGCAGAGAAGAAAACAGACTTCGCACGGATGGCAGTGAGCACTGTGCCCAGGGGAGGTCGGCTAGGCTACCAGCATGAAGCTTCTGGGCATCCTCGACCACTCAGGCAGTAGAAGGATGCCTGTCAGACTCTGGCTCCAGGCCAGCCCTCTGTGAGATGAGGGGATTGTTCCAGACACAGCGAGCCCTGGAGGACTTGCTAGACTGGGGGTGGGGAGAGTCAGGGTGGGGGAGGTAGGCACTGTAACAGACATGAGAAAATGAGCAAATACCCAGAAGCTGAGGGCAGCCAGCCTTGATCCCAGGTTGTCCTCCCTTCCTTCCCCCTGCATCCCCCATGAAGACTTCGTCCCTTTTCTGAGCATCTAGGGCTCCCCGAAGCCCTGAGCCCAGCTGGCCACACAGCCATGTGCCCCAAACTATAAGGCAAGGTGTCCACCGCCCCCCACAAGGGAAGGTCAGAGGGAGATCTAGTTACCCAAGTACTGTCTTGCCCAGGTGGGACCCAAGCTTGGGGTGAGGTGGGATTCCGAAGGTGGATTGGGCACCAAGCCTGGAAGGGGGCAGAGTCAGCCATTGAGATGGACCAAGGGGGCCATTGTCCAAACACCACATGTGCGTGTATCATGTGTATGTGAGCGTGTGTACCAGGCCCCCCCCCCATCCTGAAGCCAATTCTGGGGCCCACCCATCAGGAGAGACCAGAAAGCAGGGGAGCTGGGGCCACCTGAAGCTTCTGTTATCTGGGCGCCTCTGCCCCAGGGAGGGGTGACAGGACGACCTCAGTTGTCGGGGCATGATGTAGGGCCACGAGACAGAGCATCACGCACGCTGAGCCTTCCACGGTGCCTGGTGCTCTTAGCAATTCCCCTGCATGACTATATTTAACCTCGGCCCCTTGAGAGAAGCATTTATGGACGAAGTGGGAGCTCAAAGAAAGAGGGTGTGCCAGTCCGTTTGGACCGTGACGAAAGGCCACAGACTGGGGACTTCAACAAAAGAGATTGATTTTCTCACCGTCCTGGAGGCTGAAAGTCTGGAATCAAGGTGCTGGCAAGGTCGCTTTGTCCTTGGCTCACAAATGGCCACCCCTCGCTGTGTCCTCACAGGGCCTTTTCTCTGTGCACGAGCAGCTCTGCTGGGTCTCCCTCGTCTTATAAGGACACCAGGCCTACGGGATTAGGGCCCCGCCCTTTATGACCTCATGTAAATTAATCTCCCCTTTAAGGCCCCATCTCCAAATACACTCACATTTTGATGTACTGAGGGTTAGAGCTTCAACATATGAACTTTGGGGGACACAATTCAGCCCATATCAGGGGGTGACTGACTCACCCAAGGTCATGCAGCTGCTTAGAAGCCAAAATGAAGTTTGAACTCAGGCCAAGCGACCCCCAAATCTAGGGCTCTTTTCCTTGTCCCACGCAGCAACCTCAGCGACCTGTTCGTAGAAAACCAATGTCAGATGAGCCTGGCCTGTTGGGCCCCAGCCCTGGGTGGACTTTGCAAGGCAGCAGCCGTGACCGAGCATCACAGAGCTGAAGTGCCTGAGAGGCCCCAGATGCTACTGAGTAGGCCTGGCTTCTCCATAGGCCCACGCAAGGGGTCAGGAGTCCAGAGCTGTGTGTGTATGTGTGTGTGTGCGCGCGCACGCACTCATGCATAGCACATGTGCAAATATATGTGTGTGTCCAAGGGTGACAGGACCACAGGCTGTGATATAGGACAAGGGCTTATCTGTGTCTCCTCCCTGGCATTTGCCTCGCCCTGCCCCTCCCCCCACCCCAGCTCCTCCTTCCCTCTGCTTTTACCAGGCCCACAGCTTGAGTCTGGGCCTGAGGCTAGGGCCAGCAGTGATGGGAGAAGCCACCCAGCATGTCAGCAGAGAAATGGGCATCCCCTCACCTTTCCTTGCTGCTCCTCCAACCCCATGCCTGGTCATGTCCAAAGCCTAGCTGTGTCCCACAACTAGCTGTGTCCTCTGCCTGGCTGTGACAGCTGGGTGCAAAGTCCTGCCCATCAGTAAAAGCCTCTGGCCCTGCAGGTGCCTGGCACATGATGGCCTCACAACACCTTAATGTGGTGTACCCAGTTCGTCCCAGTTATGAGCACGTTTCTGCTGGGGAGACGTGGGGACCGGCCTGCAGATGAGCTGGGCAGAGAAGAGTAGAGGCCCTGAGGGAGAACAGAGACAGCGAGAGGAGGGAAAGGTCCCTGTGTGAAGGTAGACACCCTTTACTCTCCCATCCCAGTCACGGACAAGCCTGCTGTGCCCACTTGGTCGCCTGAGGCCATGTCTGGAAGGCCTGACGCACACTTGCAGATGTGGTCACTATGTATGTTCTCAGTGGGCCAGAATCCGGGACTGGAACTGCCCCCTGCTCCTCAGTGTCCTCTGAGGTGGTGCAAGTGGGGAGCAGCTGTCACCGAAACCAGGCCCGTCCTTCTCAGGAAAGGCACGCGGGCCAGTGCGTTGGGAAGAAACAGTGCTGACTCACAGCTGGCTCCCCAGCTGTCAACACTGTTTGCTAGGAAACGCTGACTTCCGAGAAAGGCTCTCCAGGAATCATCTCTCTGCAGCCCACGCAGCCCAGCGCCAAAAAGGGAACTCTGAAAGCTGCTTGGCTTCAAAGTCAGGAGACCCGGACTCGAGGCCGGCTGCGAGCACCTCACTTAACACCCCTCTGCGCCTCCCATTCCCCGTTCTTAAAATAACAGTGCTCCACCCTGATTCCCCGGGCTGGTGCACGGATCCTACAAGCTCCTGGGTGGGGACAGGCAGGGGAAGCCCCAGATCTTTTTTGAAAAGGTAAATAAACTCAGGGTTAGCACATACGGGCAAAGGACGTTGCTCACTGCAAAGGCTGCATGGCCGAGAGGATGAAGGGGACCAAAACCCAGTCTGGGCACCACGTGGCAAGGCCTGCACCCAGAAGAAGGGACACCTTTTCCACATCTCTGAGAAGGCGCTCGATGGTCTACAGGTGAACTCACATGCAGGGGGTGCTGAGCCATGCGTGTACTCTCAGTTTAATGGGCCCAGTGTGATGACAGCAGCAGGCATGGGGTACTATGGGGGCCTGATGGAGTGGAAGGTATGTAACCCGCCTGGAGGAACGAGGAGGGCTTTCTGGATGCTGAGCTAGGTCTTGAAGGATAAGGAGTTAGCCAAGAGCAGGAGGAACAAGAAGATTCCCCTGCAAGGCTGGGACACGGTGCTCCATGGGTCTCTCATACTTCTATGTGTCTGGTGAAGAGTAATTAATGGCTTTCGTTCCTGCTATCTTTTTAAGAGTATTTGAATAGCCTTGGATGATATAGTTTCTCCTTCCTGGGAAGAAGGCAGGTTGTGTTTTTTTTTTTTTCCTGACCAGGATAATAAAATAATATCTCACCTTGGAAGAGAGTGTCTCACTGTGAACACTGGGCAGGTTTGCTAGAAGCCTTCTTTAAAAGGGCAGGAGTTTCCTAAACTTGAGGCTTCTTGGCCTGACCCAGATCCACTGTCTGCTGCTCAGCATCCACCTGGGCCCACCTCCACATCCCCCTCAGGGCACCTGGCGGGCAGAGAGAGAGTCCAAGCAAACAGGAAGCTCATGCAGCCTGTGTGCCGGGAGTGATACAGTCCTTCGTCACCGTCCCAGGAGTCTCAGGCCTCTGCCAACACCTACGAAAACTGTGGCAAGCGACCTCGTTATCTTGCAAGTGGGGAAAATCCTAGACTCCTGACCGTGCTTGACAAGGAAGATGGAAGAAAGTAAAAAATCACAGAAAAATGAAATCGAAGTTGTTGTCTGCAGAGTAACTGGTCATTTCAAGATGGCTGGAATGGGAAGCCTGAGGCAAGGACTGGCGGGAGACGAGGCCGAAGGGGCAGGCCAGGCTGGGGCCCGAGTGGTCCTGGTGGGCAGCACAAGGAGCCAGAAGTTCTCCACCCACATGGACCAGAATTGGAGGGGTCCAGGCTAGAGGCAGAGGGGATCTCCTGAAGCCTGCCGTGGTCGTCTAGAGGAGAGGAGATGAGGAGATGAAATGCAGAAAAGGAACAGGGACCAGAGGAAGAGTGAACCTAGAGAAAGGCTGGGGAAGGAAAATCAGCAGGATGTGGTCAAGGATGTGGTCGGAGGGCGAGAAGGAGGGGGAAGGATCCTGGAAGGGCCACGGGATTCTGGCTGGGACGTGGTGGTGGAGGGCTGTGCCACCAGCTGAGATCGAGGGGGAACACAGGCTTGCAAGGGGCCAGAATGCATCAGCTTCGGGCATAGGGAGTGTGGGATGCACGCAAGACACCACGTGGTGGTGGAGGCACAGATGTGTGGGGGTTATCGCCCCTTCTGCCAGGCTGACTCAGGCAGAGACTCAGTCAGGGTCAAGTGATCTGAGAGCAAATAAACAATAATAAACAAATAAACACAACTGAAAATGCATTAGTAGGACAAGAAGATGGAAAAATAAGGAAAGGAAAAACTTAACAGAAAAGAAATGAAGCATACCAAACCATGATCCATGAAAGTAAAATTAATAAGTCAGACTTTATGAAGGTTTAAAACTTCTATTCTACAAATAAAAGTGAGAAGATAAGCCAGAAGATATTTGCAAAACATGTATCTGATAAAGGACTTGTATCCCAAATATACAAAGAACTCTTAAAACTCAACAATAAGAAAAAAAAATGCCCTGATTTAAAAATGAGGAAAAAATTTAGACAGACACCTCAGCAAAGAAGCTGTACAAATAAGCACATGAAAAGATGCTTGTGATTTTTCATTAGGAAATAAATAAAATAATAAAAACAACAAAGTATTTACACACCTGTTAGAATGGCTAAAATCCAAAAAAAGCTGACAAATGCTGGTGAGAAGACAGAGCAAGAACTCTCATTCACTGCTAGTGTTCATGCAAAATAGTACAGTCACTCTGAAAAACAGTTGGGCTGTTTCTTACAAGGCTAAATCAATCCGGTAATCACTCACCTAAGTATTCACACAACCAATGTGAAGATCTGTGTCCACACAAAGACCTACATATGACTGTTTATAGCAGCTTTATTCATAACCATCAAAACCGGGAAGCAGCCAAGAGGTCCTTCATAACTAATTATGGTACATGCATAGAATGGAATTCAGCAGTAAAAAGAAACGAGCTATCAAGCCACGGAAATACATAAATGGACCTTAAATGCATATTGCTAAGCAAAAGAAGCCACTCTGAACAAATTACGTGTTATATGATCCAAATTATATGACATTCTAGAAAAGACAGAAATATGGAGACTGTAAAACGATCAGTGATTGCCAAGGGGAAGGGGGAGATGGGAGGGGTGAGCCGGTGAAATGGGATTTTTAGGGCAATGAAACTATTCTGTACGAAAGTAGAATGGTAGATATGTGACATTCTGCATTTGTCACAACCCACAGACATCCACAGCTTCGGAAATGAGAGGCATCTGTAGAAGCAAAGGCAGAGGGAACTGCATGTGACTATATCTAGTTGGTTCCCCACAGGGAAGCAGTCTGATACTGCTCTACAGGTATTCCACTACCAATTACCTTAATGGGTGGTGGCTGGTGGGAGGCACACTTCTCCCTGTTAGAGTGGGGTTTATAAATAAGAAAGAGGAGGAGGCCAGAATGATCCACATGGTGACAGAGTTGGAAACATCAGTGTGAACTTATGTTTAGCTTAATATAGATACAAATGGTCACATAGAGAAATATTTACAGATATGTGTATACACTTGGGTTAGTATGCACACATATACTTACTTGCTCTCCCAGCTGAGAGGGTCTGGAAGAAGCAACCAGCACATCGAAATGCCCAGCTCTGGGTTTCTAATATAACTGTCTAGTAAAAGGAGCCAGGACTCCTTGGAGAAATGGCTGATGCTAGGGCTGGGGCAGGAAATACACAAGATAAGCCTAGAGCATCGTGTGGTGACAGAAAGTAAGGAAATGCTGAAAAAATAAAACAAAACCTATATTAATGAGGAATATGTCAAATGGACACAGGCGTCAAGTAGAAAGAAGCTCCTAAGGGCCCTAAATGTAATACTTTGGGCAACAAAATAAAGTACAAGATTATAACCCAAAGTATAAAATAAATATTCCTCAGTCCATACAGATATAAATGATTAACTAGATTAATAAGTGAAAGAGAAGAGACAAATTATCCACACAAAAGAATTCCAAATAGTTTATGTGGACACTCCTCTCTCAAACCCCACTCCTGAGGTGTGGGCTGTGCACGGTGACTTCCTTCCAAAGAGTGTGGAACCGGGAGAGAAAGAGTACCTTGACAGTGGAGAAACCTGAGACACACCACCTCAGCCATGTGATCAAGGTCAACATGGCCACCGAGAAGTGGTTTTGATAGTATCTACCCTTGGCGTGTGATGAAAATCGCACTTCATTTCTGTGATCTTTCTAACAAAACCCATAACCCCAGTCTAATCATGAGAAAAACATCAGACAAATCCCAATTAAGGGACATGCTACAAAATACTGGAGCAGTATGCCTCAGAATTGTCAAGGCCAACAAACTAGGGAAACTCCGAGAAATGGTCACAACCAAGAGAAGCCTAAGGAGACTATGACAAGTAACCGTGACATGGTGTCCAGGAAGGGATCCTGGGACAGAAAAGGGGCAGTAGGTAAACACTAAGGAACACCATGTGAAGTACGGACTTTAGTTAATGGTGGCAATATTTTTTCATGAATTATAACAAATGTACCACACAGATGTAAGATGTTAATAAGAAAGGAAACTAAGTGAAGGATATATGAGAATGCTCCATACTAATTTCCTGATATTTCTGTAAATCTGAAACTGTTGTAAAAAATAAGGTCTATTAAACAAAGAAATGAAGGGATAAAAAGGATTTGAGTGACGCATAGCCAAGAGAGAAAAGGCAATAGAATATACAGACAACACGTGTGAGGACATAGGTTCCCTCCAGAAGAAAACCAAAGCAAGAGAATGAGCAAAGGCAGGATTAGAATGTAAGACAACATCTCTGGTATTAGAAATATTTTTTTGAAATAATTATGTATTTTCAAGAGCATGCTCTGTACCTCAGAATACAAACCCAGAATGATCAACACCAAAATGCATTCTAGTAAAATTACTAGACATTTAAGGAAAGCATGAACCGAGTATTTTACACCCAGCAAAACTGCCATTTCAAATACGAAGGGCACAGGAAAACTGTTATCAGCATGCAAGGACTCAGGAAGGACTGGTCTCGTGAGCTCTTCCTGTGGAATCTTCTAGAGAACACGCTTCAGAACTCCTAAATGACTAGAGACACATCAGCATAAGCACTAGTGATATTAAATATATAGTGACGGATACAACTAAATCTAAATAAGAGTTAAAAAAAGAGAGAGTATAGTATGCCATGGCTATGTGATCTAACAGTGTAGATATAGTTCGACCATTTAAAAAAATGGAGAATGGGGATGGCATATACAAAGAAAAATTTTTCGTAATTATAATCGTGAAAGACAGTATCAGGAGTATTCGAGATATTTTAATTGTTTCATCCTATGTCCTTGAGTGGAAGAAAGGAGACAGAGTAGATAGAAGAGGTTAACTAAAAATTAGGTAATCCAGAATTTGAATTGGACATAACAATATGAACGGATGAGGTATTTTATCACATGTATGTATAATTTACATACATGCGTATGTATGTATATAGTATTTTGCCTGCCTCTATTCCCTGAAAAGACCTAGAAACAATATCAAAGCAGTAGCAGTGAGCACTCCCAGCACTCAGCTTGTTGTCTTGAAATACTACTTCTCATGAAAAGAAACCAGAACTTCGTGGAGAAATAGCTGGTCTCAGCTTTGGGACAGGAAATGTACCAGATGAGAGTGGGACATCTTGATACACCAGATAGGAAGGAAGCCATCAAAGTTGACTAGGGTCACGTCAAAGGGACTTCAAAGTCAACCCAGAAGACTCCATCAGCCAAAAAAGGGAACTTTGAGCTTCGATAAAGAAGTGCAATGGATTGAAACTCATTCGACACGCTTAAATCCATGAGTTCAAAATGATATTTAGGAAGCTGACTGGGTCACCCTTTGAGGAAGAAAGAAAACCAATTCAAAAAACAAGGTAAATAAGAGGACAGAACTGAGTGTTTTTCCTGCCTTTCCTCCATGAGCTACGCCAATGGGTACAGCAAGTAAGGGGAAGTGACTCCTTGTAAAGTGTTCCAGCTAATAAACGGAAACGAATCGATGGACCTAGAATATCACCAGTTTGCAACTTCCCAGGGAATGAATGATGAGTCTGGGCATTGAGCATCAACAACTGCTAACATCAAAAAAGGAACAAAACCCAGCCACGGTGTGCCTCCTCGTTAAACAGCATGCCATACCTCTAACTGCACCCAGAAAGGTCAGACCAAGCTCTGCTCAAGTCTCTGGATCCAGCTGCAGATTTGGAAGAGACACAGGGTCAGAAACACATGCTGAAAGGTACCATGAGGATGCAATCATCAGCAAAACCCAGACTGAGAACTCCACGGATAAACAGCCCAGTTTCTTCGACAGAAACTGGAAGGGAAAGAGATGGGGAAGAAACCTACTGATTCAAGGCTGAAAAGGCAGTATCATTTTTTTTTTTTAAGTAAGCAAGACTACTGTCTAGGGATGCACTTATGATAAAACCACAAAGACCATAAGGAGAGTGGTTACTTCTGGGAGAAGGGATGCTGTGACTGGGATGAAGCACTAGGAGGAGCTTCTGGGGTAGCCGGTGTGATGGATAATTTTATGTGTCAATTTGGCTGGGCCACAGTGCCCAGACATTCGGTCAAGCATTATTCTGGGTATTGTTGTGAAGGTGTTTTTTGGATGATATTAACATTGAAATCAGTAGACTTTGAGCAAAGCAGATTACCCTCCACGTGGTAGGTGGGCCGCATCTGATCAGTTGAAGGCCTTAAGAGACAAAGACTGACCTCCCCAGATCAAAAAGGAAGTTTACCAGCAGACAGCCTTTGGACTCAAACTGCATCTCTTCCCTGGGTCTAGTGAGCCAATTTCTTAAGATAAATCTTTACACACACACACACACACACACACACACACACACACACACACACACACACACACCCTGTTGGTTTTCTCTCAAAAACCTTGACTAACACAGGTGTAAAGTTCTCTTTTTTTGACCTGAGTAGTAGTCTAGTAGTCACAAAGGTGTTCACCTTATAGTTCATTAAGCAATACACTTGTTTTGTATGTTTTTTTATACATTTTATTTTATAATAAAAAACTAAAAAGTAAACTATAATTTGTATACAGGAATGTAAGCATGAAGAAAGGGGACACTAATGATGAATACCAAACCGACATATGCCATGTCTAAGGAAGAAAGAGATGGCCACATTATGCTCTGGATGTTTCTGTGCTATGTGCCTCTCGTGCCAGAAAAGCGTGTTTGTACACTTTGGATATAATTAGAAAAAACAATTCTGGTCCTAGTTGTGACATACATATAAAGATCACCCTTATTAGAAATCTAATAGAAAATGGCTTAAGAGCCTATTTCTATGGGGAGGGGGGTGGTGTTAAAATCAAAGCATTGTGACTCATGAAATTGTCTTTTATTTAAGAAATGAAACAGCTGCTACTATCATTTAGAACCATGAATATTCATATTTATATATTTGTTAAATAGGTAAGTAGATATTCATCCTACAGGGAGGACAAATAAAGAGAAGCAGAATCAAGAAAAAAGTTACCAGTTCCAGAAAAAACAGCTTTTACCATTTGTGTTTTGAGACCTTTTGAGATACTCTCTCTTTAAAAATTCTAGTTTTCAGTATTTGCGTATCTTTGAACATCAGGCAGCCCTGGGGGTTGCTCATTGTTGAGAATTAGTGATAAAACATGAAGTAAGATTACTGTACTTGTTACTTAAAACCTAGAACACTCAAAGTTTATAGGACAAAACAATTTAACCTAAAGTCATCCCAGGACCACCTTGCTGAGAAAGAAAATCTGTTCGTGCCGCTAAAAAGAAATCGGAGTATTAGAAACACACGTATCACCCTTGACTTTGTCATAGACTAACCCTATTTGCCAGTATCTCTCTCACCATTCATCCCGTTCAATGTCAAAATTCAAAGGCATCAATCATTTCACAACTGAAAACTGGTCTAAGTGTTACATTTAGTGTTACTTTTTCTCTTTACTGTCTCTCTAGCTATCTAAACAGCCTTCTAGCTATGTAGCTTTTAAAAAAAAACAGCTTTCTTGAAATGTAATTAGCAAACCACGCAATTCCCCTTAATGGGCACAATTCGATGGTTTTTGCTATATTCAGATTTGTACCATCACCACCACAATCAATTTTAGAACACTTTCATCACCTCTAAAGGCATCCTCATACCCATTAGCGGTCACTATCTCTCCGTTCCCTTTTACTGCTCGCCTACTTTGTTTTCATAGATTTGCTTATTCTGGACACTGGACACCAATGGAATCACATGTGGCCTTTTGGGATGGGCCTCTCTCACATGGTTAATGTTGCAGCACGTATCTATCAGAGCTCCATTCCTTTTGACTGCTGCATGATATTCCATTGCATGGACGGGGGTAGCATTCCTCGTACGTGCCTTTAGCAAACCCATCCTCAGTACCTCCTCGCCAAGGGAAACAGAGGCAACTAAGGCAGCCCTTTGCTCTCCAGGAGCTGAGGTAACCCTCCCCTCCCACCATGGTGTAAGGGATGTAAAGAAAATGCAGACGAACAGAGGAGAGAGGAGGAAGTTAAAGAAGTTCAAGTGATGCAGGACAGGGCGAATTTCCACGAGGGACGGGAGACCAAGCCTGCACCGAGAGAAGAGGGTCCTTGGGTGGAGAGTGTAGAAAGAATTCAACACCCACTCCAAAGTTAAGAGTCAAAAGGAAAGTTTATTAGAAAAGGGGGAACACTCCACAGAGAGAGTGGTCTCTCAGAAGTGGAGTGAGAAGTGTGGAGAGACAGTGAGGAGGGAGCTGAGTGTTTAGGGAATCCTTTATGTATCATTCTTTAGACCCTGTGGGAGTTACAATGTAAAAGATTCGGTAACTCACTTCCTTTGATATGGACATACAGTGAGGAAAGGGAATGTAGCCAGAAAAGATTATGTAGATTTCGCAGCCCTTAATCCTTCGGTTTCCCAGGGTGTTAGCCACAGGGAATGACCCTTGGTTCCTGCTTCCCCTCCACAGGGGTGGGGAACGAGTCCTTAGGGTCCCAGCAGACATCTTCCTTTGTTCCGAAGGCATCCTCCGGGGCAGATGGCAGGGCTGATCAGCACATTGCAGTCTGTGAACGTGGCTTTATTAATATTTTAATTCTCTTGCCTCCTCCCCATATTACAAGGCAGGAACGGCACTTTCAGACAGACGTGTCAGAGGGAGGGAAAGGCACTCCAGGGCAAGAGGAGGAGCAGCAAGCCAAGGCACAGGGGGCTGAGAAGTCCAAGGAGACAGACAGCAGGGCTGCGGGAAGGGCGGCGGGGGCGGGGCCGAGGATGGCGGCAGGGGCGGGGCCGAGGATGGCGGCAGGGGCAGGCCGAGGATGGGGGCGGGGCCGGGGGCAGGAGCCTGAACTATACAAAATCAGGGGCCTGAAATTAATACTCTGAATCAGGTACAATCTTTATTTTTTTTTAAAGACTTCATCTTATTGTTGAATAAAATACAAAAGCAATCAAAAATTTTATCATTTTCTAAAAATAGCTTTCCATTTGGGGCTTCCGGTCCTCCCCTTTCAATAAAATCATTCCGAAGACTTAAGAGGTTTCCAGCTTCGAATTCCTGGCAACAGAGATTCTTTCCCTGGTAACAGGAGCTCCCCGCCACCCCGTGAAATTCTTCTTCCTTAAAACTAATGGGCAAAAAAAAAAAAAAAAAAAAAAAAAACCCTCTTAAGATGCAAACACACCGTTCCTAACTCAGAGCCTGACCCAGGCAAATCTGCAGGTTTCCAGGGCGTCGTCACACAGGACCCGCAGGAGACCAGGGAAAGAGGGCTGGGTGAGCGAGCCCAGGGGCAGGCCCGGAGCGCGCGCCCGGGAGGGCCCCGCGCTGCCGGGCTCGGCTTCCCTCTCGCTGCCCCTCTTCCGTCTCTGATTCGCACACATTCTTAGGGACGTGCTCACACTCGGAAAAGCATCAGGAGGGCGGCGTTTCAGTAGTAACCGAGGCACACGTGGTCCATGGAGGATTTTATTCTGCAAGAAACAGGAAGAAGTTGCTGAACCACGTCAATGCTGAAGAAACCCAGACAAAAAATACCCCAGCGTGGAACGGGCAGGCGTTTGTGGGAGACCCACCCCACGATTATCACTGAGAACGTGTCCATTTTTAATTCCTCCACAGTCAGAGGTAGTAGCTAGCAGAAGAAAAACTGTCCGCTTGCAGGAAAAGACAGCAGTGCTGCTTCCTTCTGCTCACAGAATGACACTGATCCTTTTAAATGCCGTGTACTGATTTACCTTTCGATGGGATAAGGTTTTTCACAAAGGTTGACCAGCACATACAAATGTCTCAAAGCATACTCGTACTGGAGGAAAACAGAACGAAAGACACAATCAAACATCATCATTGCACCTTACAGTCAACTCCTACCTCGGGAATATCCCACTTTTGTGGTTGCAGAGATAAAGCATCTCAACCAGTGGTTCTTGACCTTTTTTGGGTCATGGACCCCCCGTGCCCACCTTTTGATAATCTGATGAGATTTATGAGCCATCTCCCCTTTACCCCTGAAATGCACCTGTGCATGGGGGCTGGTTGGCCTCTGAGAGCGCTCTGAGCCCCAGGTTAGGGCTCCTGAGAACCCTCATGGCCCTGCCCCCCTAGCTCACACCTCCCTTGGCCATGTGGCTTTTGGGAGGTACCCGCTGATGAGGGAGACAGGTGGTAACCGAATGCCAAACACAAATCATAACAGAAGAGACCAAAATAACCGGGGATGTTTATCTTGAAAAAAAAAAAAAAAGTCAGGAGAATCTGAGCACTCTCGTGAGGAAGAAGGAAGACTGCGTGTGATCCCAGAGAATAAGGTATTTATTAAATAAAGTCAGTCCTTGGGTAAAGAGATGGAAAAATAAATTCGAGAGCTCCCTGACAATGGAGGGAGCTAAGTGCCCAGGAGGCCAGGCGTGGCAGTAGCCAAGCGCGACACGTATCCCCAGCCCACCAGAGCTTTCGGCAACGCCAGAAACGTGCTACGAAATCCTCCGGCTCAGTGGCCGCTGGCCGCATGTGGCCACTGGGCACCTGACGTGCGGTTAGCACGGATAGAGAACTAATAAGCTTTACGTTTTACTTCATTTTAATTAACTTAGGTTCGATTTAAGGAGCCGCCTGAGGCTAGTGAGCAGCGTACGAAACACAGCTTCTGAAGCAGGAGTTGGCAAACCTTGTATGTAGAAATATTTACGGGAGCAAATATTTCATTCTTTGGGGGCTGCGTGAACTACTCGACGCTGCTACAGGATGACAGCAGCCGGAGACACGATGTCACTGAGGACTGCGTGGCTGTTCATAAAAACAGGCCGGGGAGCACGGAGAGGCGCCAACAGGCTGTGGGCAGCCTTGGCCTGTGGGCCAGTTTGTCGACCCTTTTCTACAAGGGTCCAGGTATCTATCACACAGGACCAACCAGACAGGAGGCTTTTCAGGTACCTTCTAACTTTGACATTCTCCATCTGCAGAACACTGGAACTCTCTCCTCCTCCGTAGGAAAAGCCTGACTTTGACAGTAAATCTTAGGGAAGAGTCAGAACCAACTCCAAAGGGAGAAAAGCCTGCAGGGCTGCTGTGAGGGGCAGGGGTGAGGGATGGGGTGTGACGGGGACAGAAAAAAAAATGTGAGGAGAAGGGGAGCTGAGTCATCGGTGACTGGTAACCTCCTATCCCCTTGAATAATTAAAAGAGTTTTTAGGGCCAGGAATTATGGTCAGTGAGGTTGGCCAACCTTCTTCCTCTCCCCCGTGTCAAAGGCCTTTGAATGAGCCTGAATGAACCTGCTACAAGGTAACGCATCGGATGTGATTTCCAGTGGACACCATTCATTTGGCTTTGGGGTGTAAAACGGCAGGGAAAGGCTGAGTTGGCCCATGGACACTGGGGCGCAGGCGCCGGCAGCCCCGCGGGCCTGGGCTTACCGTGGCGGAGTGCCAGTCGAAGCAGGACGTGCGGAAGTGGGACACGGCTGCCTGGTAGCAGTCGTGGGCTGTGAGCGGGGCCCTCTGCGACAGGAGCCACCCCGCCTCGTCGTCGGACCCCGTGAGCAAGGAGACGATCTTCTGCACTGACTTCTCGATGACATGTCTGACCTGTGAAGAAAAGCATCTTTTCGAAATGTATCTTACTTAACGCAGCCTCTCCCGGAACCCCGGATGGGTTAGAAGCGTCTCCTCACGCAGCGCCCGTCCCAGGGGGTTAAAATGGATGCCGACGGGTGCATCCCGCGGCGGGCAAAAAATGTGCCCGCGAAGTTTCTGTGATGGCAAGAAAGCACGAAGGAAACATTTGTATCTAAACCCCTGTAGTGCAGGCATGACCCGCTCTGACAATGGGTCGTGGGGAGGGCGGAGGCGTAGGAATTATGCCCCAAAGTGGACAGCTGTCCCATGAATGGTGCTTATGTGCCTGCAGACACCTTTGTCCATTACAGAAACCAGCGGACGGTCACACAGAGAGACACAAAGGGAGGCACTGTTTTCCTCTCAGATGATGAAAACCGGCATCATATAGAAGGATGTGCTCCTTCATTAACCAAAATTTACGATCAAGTCCTCTGACCATCCCAGCCGGGGTGCGCTCCATCCATGTCTGACTGCCACAAAGTCTCACCGCCCACTGTGTGTCAGACTGTGGGTTCTCAATGTGTGGGCGTCCCCCGGACCACGCAGGACACCATGAGGTCCCCCCATCCCAACCATATAAACGGTGTGAAGCTGAGTTTTCTTTGTTTACTTCAGCCAGAGCAGAGCCCCGCAGAGTGGATGAGGACGCAGGTACCAGGACCTCACAGGTACCAGGACCTCGCTGCCTTCCATAACGCTGGGCAGAAAAGAGATGCGAAGCCAGGCCACTCTTCTCGCCGAAATTGTATTTTAGGAAATGGTTATTTTTCATTAAAAAAAAAAATACACTAATACAGGACTGGTTTATTATTGTCATTTCTAAAAGAGATATTTTTTTAAATCTCAGTGTTCATTTTTAGCGCAGGAAATCCTGGTATAAGCCGCATAATAAACAAGCTCTTTGGGATGAATAATTTGAAAAGCGTGAAAAGGTCCACGGTGAAAAGCATGAGGACTGCTGTGCCACACTGTGGCACCACCAGAAAAATGTCCTGGTTAACATAGAACTGTAGCCTAAGGGACTCTAATGGTCAGGATTACTAGGTACATGAGTGTGAAACAGATCACACAGATTTTTTTTTTATCTTTCCCAGAAAACTCAGGACATATTCTAGTACATCAATCCCTGTGCTGTGCTGTGCTGACTAGGGGACAGAGCTAGCTTTGTTAGAGGGACAGTCAATCTCCACCCAGCATCCCACTGAGTGATCTGCTGATGGTTCTAGCAGCACAGCTGTGATCTGACAAGTGATTCTGCAGGTTCCAAACAAACTGATGAGCTACTCAGGAATCACTATTGATAACTCGAGCAATTTAAGAATTTTAGCCTATGACTACGATTTCCTAAGGCAGTAAAAATTTTTTGTGGATCGGATTTTTTTTAATATAATTAGCTAATAATGCACCAAACTACAAAATTAAAAAAATGCCTTCTAAGAAACTAAGTATGAAAGAAAAAAAACGCCCATATGGCACGGCCTCTTCGCAGGATACAGGAAATAGGCCCCCCTTCCTCTGCTCCCTGCTACTAGAGAGGTCAAGGTCAGCTTGTTCATGAACAAAGAGAAGCACTGTTCCCTTCACTCACTTCTATGTACAGAGAGCACCAAGGCCAGTTTCCTCCCCAACATCCTCCCGTGTGGCGGGAAAAGGGGTCGTGACCCCCGCGTTCCGTCACCTGGCTCCAGCCACGACGGATAAAGTCCGGAGGCAGAGACTGAGCTCGCCAGGCTGGGACCACCGCTCACCTCCAGATGCTTGTGGATCTCCTCGACAAGACGCCTGGACTCCTGCAGGTCATTGGTGTACATCAGCTTCCGCTTCATGATCGTGAGGGGCACCTCGGGGCTGGGCGTGAGGTCAAGGTGCTGGACTGGGGGTAGGGAGATGGGAGAGCTGGCTGTGTGTCTCATACCCTGAAACTGCATCAGCTTCATGGTAGAGATGGACTGAGCGGGGAAGAGAGAGAGAGAGAGAGAGAGAGAGAGAGAGAGAGAGAGAGAGAGAGAGAGAGAGAAAGCTGGTGTGAGCGCGAAGCGCAGACGTGCCGAATGCACCCTGGGTCTCGGGGGCTCACGGCTCACTCCGCGTGCTTTCAGGACCATCAAAGGCCCACACGGCAGCCTGAAAACATGTGCCAGCAGTGGGCGGGGCAACGCGTCTGAGCCCCTGAAATCCACCAGCGGCGAACTTCGCAAACGCCTGGCACCCCTGGCAGCAAACGGCTGCTCCCTCATGTGTGAGGGCGACTGACTGCTCCTCCACAGCCTGTGCACAGTGGACCTGAGCGGCCGCAGCCAGCAGTGACCCTAGGTTGCACTCGGCTGTCCCTAATGACCAGCAGCAGGAAGGTGCGAAGCATCTGTCCAGGCTGGAGCTGAGCTCTGGGTCCACTGACGGGCAGAGCTAACGCCCCAGAGGTGTCACCTAGGGCCCAAGCCTTCAGCCACCTGCTGCGGCCCTGCCTGGACGGCCATGATCAGTGTGCCCATGTAGCCACCTGGGCCCCTTCTGGACCTGGCTGGAGGAGGAAAAGGCTTTCATTTACGGCCAAAGGGTAAAGGTAACATCCTGCCACTTGCAGGGGGGCGGGCCCTGGAGAATCTAAGAGGTAGGCTTCTATGGGGAACAAGCCATGGAAGTCGGAGACGCTTTTGACTCTAACTGCTCACTGCGCACCTGGCCTGCGTTCAGTGTCTGCGATGCACGCACGACCTCAGCAACACCAGGGCTCCGGCCGTGGAGGAAGCGGGGACCCAGAGAGGTTCGGTAGCTTCCCCAGAGTCTCACGACCTCCCGACTTTGAACCCAGCACGGTCTGCTGCCAAAGCCTGAACAGGGCTCCTGGGATGGAGTGGCCACGAGAGGCACAGCCACCCCTGCCTCAGCCGTCCCTCACCCGGATCCCGTTTCTCTTCACCGAGAGAGAAACATTCCAGGCGAGTCAGCCGGGGACTCGGGGAACAGACCACGCGTGCAAGGACCCCCCGCCACTCACCTTATTGCCATACTGCATGACGTGGCTGGTGTTCGTGTGGGACTTCACCAGCTGGTACTGCCTGTGGAGCGTCTCTTTGGTCAAGTCCTCCTGCGAACACAGAAACGGCCAAGTCCTCCGACCGTCAGAGGCTGATGGCCGGGCCTCGGCTCAACGGCCAGTCCCCCGAAGGCTCACCACGTCAGAGTCTTCCATCCAGTTGACGCTGTACCAGTCCCCCAGGTACGTGGACCTCTTCTCGTCGTAGTAACAGGCGTAGGACGACTCGTCGGGATTGGCGGCCGTGGTTGCGTAAACTGTGAGGGATTAAAGACGCCTTTGCGTCACACTTTATTCTCTGCGGTGCGCTCCGCTAGAAGCTTGGGTCTTCCTTCTTGCCTGGTGCAATCAGGGCGTGCTGCCTGCAGTCAGCCGGGGAGGGCGGGAGACATCACTACGGCCAGCACGGCCCACTTAGTCACAATAATGACACGTGGAAGGAAGAGAAGCCAGCTAATAGACGCTTTCTGCAGCAATAAGCATGCATGCGTTGCTTTATTAGGAAAGCAAGCCATTTTGGAATAATGCTGCACGGTTGTAACAGCTCTGGTGACTTAGTTTCTGGAGAAAGTTAACACTTATTGAAGAAACTGTAAAATCAACTGAACCTATGCAATAGCCACCATTTACTTTCTAGCCACCATGGGCTCAGACTTGTGCTGGACAGATGTCAGCCCTGAAAATGATAAGCAAACACACAGGTACCACCTTTCTCCCCATTTTACGTGTGGGAATAACTAAGGCTAAGTCACCTGCCCCAGACCAGGGAGCCAGCAAACAACACATCGCAGAGGACCAAGGCCGCTCTAAAGGCTATGGTTTTGGACTTCGGGAGCTTTACTAGAACCTGGAAGAGCATCATGAAGCTCACATACTGATCTCTGATTCTCTGGCCAACAATCCTTGAGGAGCAGAAGCAGCCCAGAGCTGCCCACACGTATGTCCCCACTTCTACACACCAGGCTGCCAGAGCGCCCTGCTTGGCTGGGCATCTGGTTGGGCACTTGGTTCTTCACACTCAGAACGACCAGCTGCACCTCGGCCCGACGGGCTCACCCAGCCTGGCCCAGAGGCCAGGGCTCCCACCACCTACCATTGATGTTGGTGGGCAGGTGGCTCATCATGGACCCAGACTCACAGGCTTCAATGTAGAACACCATCTGAGAGGCGAACGAGACAGGCGGACTCACACCTGGGCCAGGCAGACCTCTCGCCAAGGCTACTCTGGCTCTGCCCACCCTCCACACAGTCTGAAGACTCTCTTCACTTTTGCTTTGGGAGACAGCCTGGCTGTAAGAGGCTGCTGCCAGGAGCTACAGAAGCTGTTGTCATACGAAGCAGAAGGACTCGAATTCATGCATCGCTAATAGAGTTAAATGACCTATTAGCAGAAATAATGCAGAGAAAAGGGAGCCACAGATGAGGCCGAGGAAAGCTGTTTCTCTGTCCACACGGGGAGACGTGCCGGCACGCGGGCCACTTTTCCACGTGGCCATCACGTACACCCCGAGGTATGCAGTTTCTATAAAGGGAACCGCGGGGCGAGTGAGAGCCAAAGTGAAAACCAAGAGGGAGGTCTTTCCTCCCCCAACTGCCCCAAGCTGGTGACAGCCCTAGAAACATGAGTCCTCAAAGTGGGGTCTCTAGACCAGCCGCTTCGGCATCAACTCAGAAAGGCAACTTCTCAGGCTTCTCCCCAGACCCCTGAGTCAAAAACTCTGGGGGTGGGACCCCCACTCTGTGTGTGGTGACGAGGTCGCCAGTGATTCTGACCTAACGGCTGAAGCCCCAGAATCAGAAAAGGTGAATCTGAGAAACTAGACTGATCAAAAAAGACACCCCTTCCAAAAAAAACACAGCCGATCTCACCCCCGCGGCGCCCCACGGCCACCCCGAATGCTGACGTTACCTTTTGGTACATTTTGTGTTTGTACATGTAATGGATGGTCTTATTCAGATCCTTTACGTGAAGCTGAAAGGTAAGAATATGGACATTCAGATCAGGACCTCGAGAGAACCCATTTGCTGGCGACCCACTGATGGAGTCCTCGTGATGCTTTATATAAATTCTCATGGACCAATCCCTGTAAACAATCACAGTGAACAGCACTGTCCCAGAATGTCATCTCAAGGGTTCCACACGCATAGTTAAAAAGGGGGAGGGGCGTGTGCTTCCTTGGTCATTACTGTGTCCAGAGCATCTGGAGACTCAAGTGTTCTACGTCTGTGTCAAGTGCAATGTCCCCCAAGTCCTGAGACAGCCATCGACGCTGGGACGTCAGGAGAATTGTAGGGAAAACGTGCCAGAAGCGACGCCAATGGAGCGATTTCAAGCTGCTAAGTGTGTCAAACGTGTCCCCCCCAGGACACTCACGTGGCACACATACCACCTCGTAGGACATCAGAAACCCACATCGCAGGTTCGATGTCCCCGCTGAGGGTTTGTTTTCCGTCCTCCTGGTCTGTCTTTATAATTATATTTAAAAACAAACAAACAAAGTGAAACAAAAACAAACTCACGTCATCGTTAGGAAAAGCCAGGAGTCCGGTAGCTCCGTGATCGGTGAAATAGACGAACACATGGTCCCGGGGGCCGCTGCCAGGAGAGGACGACAGACGAGAGTCAGTCAGCCATGGCCTGTCTCTAGCTCTCCTTCCGTGTCCCCTCAAAAGTTGCCTTTTTCAGGAAACTACGATGTTTCCGGATTACAGTCTCCCGACCAGGTACGAAGGGGCACACGAGGGGCTGTTCCTTCTGCTCTCGCTGGGTGTGGCTGCGTCACAAGGCAGACCCTGGGGCCCTCGGAGCCCTAGACTATGGCCCGGGAGGAGGAGGGGCCTTTGCTGGGGAGCTGGTCACACAGACCAGGTACGACTTGGAGACTGGCATCCTTGGGTGACAAGGCCTCGTCTCGGCCAGCCACAGATCTCCCCCGAACGAGGAAGGGAGCCAGGACACACAGCCGGGCACGGCCCTGCAGCAGCTCCGACTCCCCGCTCCAGGCGCCCGCCCCCCGCCGGCCTGCACAGCCCACCCGCCCACTCTCGCCAGGGCTTCCACGCAGAGGGCACGGCTTCCAGGCGGCAGAGATGTGATAACTCACTTGGAACCAGTCTGGTGCATCCCACACAGATGCTCATCTCTGCTCTAACGCACAGCACACGAGCTTACTTGTCTCCCTTCTAGCTTGAGAGAAACAGCACCATTTGCCAAGTGCCTGAGATTCTCTGAAGGCCTGCTACAGAAGACCCAGGCACAGGTAACAATGCTACATAAAGGGATGCTGAATGAGAATGAGACGTCTCCACCCCACAGCTGGTGAGGCAAGCACTGGGCTTGGTTCTTCCCGACACAAAGGTGAGCTCTGCACTTATGAATGTGCCCCTCCCCACGGCACGGATCAGAGCACAGGGCTGGTGGCAGGCCCGGGCCCTGCAACCTGCCCAGCCAGAGGGCTTCCTGCCTGTCTCAGCGTGTTCCACGGGTGCTGGAATGTACCAGCACCAGGATCCACAGACACGACAAAAAGCAGTGGCTTTGAGTGATGGGGAACCTTTCACTAAGAACAATGACGGACCCTGGATCATAGGGTTAATTCAGTACAGAAATGGGCTGCCGAAAGAAGCCTTCAACCCCCTGTGGCCTGAATCAAGTCAGGACAGAGCTCCTCACTCAGCCATGTTTCATGGGTACACCGCCCAGAGGCTAAGAACAACGCCTGTTTTAAATGCTCTCTTCTGGGGTGCCAGGTCGTTCGGAAACGTGCGATAGCCCATAAAGCACCCATTACCTCTTCAGGACCTTTCCAGATCCTTTGCCTTTCACGGCTTCTTCATCACCTCTCAACACAGCAAGAAAATTCTGCGGGGTGACGTCCTGCAAAGAGTTGGGAGTTGAAATCAAGATACAGCTGCCGTTTCACATCGGAGCATTTGCAGAGCCTGCGGCAGGCCCGGGCCACCAGACCGGAAACCTCCACGGCTTAACAGCAAGCACTTTGACACCAGGAAGGACTCAAGTCAAGTTCAGTGTTTCCAGGGCACGTGCACGACCTCTCCTCAAATTATTACATTGACCTGGGCTGATGGCAACTCAGCGAGGCTGCCATTCCTTCCCTGACCATCACGAAGTCCAAGTGCAGAAACCCAAGGATGCTGGTCGGTCGGGACAAGCAGCAGAGAAAGATTTATCACCTCAGGGGGACAGCAAAGAGGGGGCAAACGTCAGTGCTGGGTCCCCTCCCCTCTGCATCCAGCTTCCTGCCTGAAAGGCCAAGTCCTGAGGACATCCTGTCTTTAAAGGAGATTTTGTAAATTGAGACCCGATCATTAAAAAAAGCAATACAAAAAAGCAGAAAAGAAAAAAATCACCCCAAATCCTACCGCTTAGATTCCAGACTTTTCATTACATAACTATATAGAAACGATTGTGTATTGCATCCATGTTACATGTCTGATGTGTTCAATTTAACTGTACTTGAATTTAAAAGAGAAAACTGAAACAGAAAGAATCGCTAACTTCGGATAAAACATTTATCACCGAGAATATTAATTCCTAAAAGATCCCTCTGACTAGTGGTCACCAGAAAAAAGGTGGGAGGGAGAGGGGGAAAATAAAAAATAAAATGTTAAAAAAAAAAAAAAGATCCCTCTGATATTAAAGAAAAAGAGACTATGAAAACCAAGAGGCTGAAGTCATTACGGTGTTTTTAAAAATGTATCAATTTACATAGCCTCAATCCACTGGGAGGAATATCATAATTTAGTAGTGATATATGATAATAATCATTAACGAAAAACTATCTTGGCAAAATCCAGAGATGTCTGGCATAGGCCTTGTGCTGGGAAAAAAAGAGCACAGATATTCTATAATCCGATAAACAGCACGACCTCAGGAAAATCGGGTATTAGCGAAAGAAATGTATCATCAGGTTTAAAGTGTAAGAAGACTAGAAACTCATGATTGGCAGACTACAACTTCTAACGTCATTCTCTTCTTTTCCTCTGCTTTCTTTGAGATCTCTCGGAAATTACTCCTTGAGCACAAATATTAATCCAAACACGAAACAATGACCAGAGAAGTCAATTTGGTGAGAATCTGATGCTAGGGGGACGTCATCATGGGAATGAAACGACCCCGCCGTGGCCTCACCTCGCCAGTGTAGTCCTTGAGCACCCCCTCGTACACGTCTGAGCCGTTGGGCCGGTTGATCACAATACCCGGCGTGGGATTGCTGAAAACCAAGAGACACAGCTGAAGCACAAAACCTGACACGTCTCTGAAATCTCTCTTCAAAAACGGGCCCCGAGTTAGGTATAAAAGGAGTAATCGACCACGTCTGTCAAAGACGCTGCTCGCTGCCCGAATGTTGACTGAGGGTTGGTGGTGTTAGTAGCCGGGGGACCGCAGGCATCCCACAGATTGTGGGCAGGTGCAGTGAAGGGCTGAGGTCCCACAGTCAGGACCAGGACCGGAGCTTTGGCAGGTGTGCCTGGTCTCCAGCGGGAAATCACACAGCATCCTGGGGACAAGACCTCACGAAGAGATCTCTCAGAGCGAAAATGCTTTGCAGAAAAAGGCAGGACAGATGACAAGACTTTAATACAAGAGTTGAAGCATTAAAGCTCGGAAAGGATGATGAGCTGTCCTGTGACCACGGTGCGGGACAGTGTACCCTACGACCTGGGCCACAGCAGGGTGACCCAGGGGCCGGGGAGACCGGTGCTGGTTAAGTCCGGTACCCAAAGCAGCCATTCCTGATCTCCTCAAGAAATCAGATAAGCAGGAATGAGAGAACTGTTTGTAAAATTAAAGTCAGTGAATAACAACAGTAAATAGATATATAATGCAGGGTGGTGGGGTCCAACCTACAAACCACCCTTCTTGGGACAGGCCACAGAGGTGTGCCCGCTGTGCTGTCCACTGTTTGGGGGCAGGAACAAGCACCACAGAACCCCATGATGATGCTCCAAGCTGAGAGGAACTCATGCTTTCAACCCTACCAAAGCACCAGCCCGAAACACCCTTCAGCGCCCACTGCCCATGCCCCTGCCATGGCCAGGTGCCCGAGTTATGTCCAAGGCTCCCCAAGAAGCAACCCCGCGGAAACTCGTCTGTGAGTCTGCTCAAACGTCACCCAAACGTCAGGCCACTGACAGATACGAACTCCCGTGAGCCTACGTGCATTTTTTAAGCAACGCCCCAGAGTTCTTCGCCACCGGGCGGAAAGAAAGTGCTCTGTACTCACTCCTCCGAGTTGGCGATGTCATCGTACATCATCACCACGATCTGCTCGTCGGGGATCCCGTTGCGGTGGACGATCTGGTAGGCGTGGCACGCATCTGCCTGCGACAAACGATTTCGCCAAGAGTTAGACGGTGCCCAGAAGGAGCGGTGGGTTCTTTCTCGTGGACAGTGTGCTGTGAAGCTTGGGTCAGGTCTTCAAATTATTTTAAAATACATACATTTATATTCTTTCAACTCAAGTTTTAAACACCCTCCCCCAAGCTCTTATTCATCAAGAGATTAACACTGATGTAGACTACACACACACACACACACACACACACACACACACATACACCACCACCACCACCACCACCACCACCAAATCGACAGGTCACAATGGCTTTTGAGTAAAAATCAATATGATGTCAGATTTAGCCTTCCCCTATGATGAAAGTGGAAGTGAGCAGACACACTCACCTACTCACCTAAGTGACAAATCATCCTATAATTGATTAGACCTGTCAGAAGACAGGTTCATTAAAAATAAAATTTAGGAATAAATCTAACAAAAGAAGTACAACACTGACACGCTGAAAATTATAAAAGATTGCTATGAGAAATTTAAAAAGAGCTAAATAAACAGAGACACATTTCAAATGCATGGATCAGAAGACAATACTATTAATCTATTTTTTAAAAGTCAGGTGGATTTTTTGTTTTTGTTTTTGTTTTTTGCAAAAATTGACAACATGATCCTAAAATTTTAATGAAATCACAAAAAACCTAGAATAGCCAAAAAAAATTGAGAAAAAAGAAAAAAGTCAGAAGACTTTTACTTCCCTATTTCAAAACTACTCAGGGGAAAGAACAGAATTTCAACAAATGGTGCAGGGAAAATCTGGATATCTACATGCAAAAAAGATGAACATAAGCCCTCACGTCACGCCATACACAGACGTTAACACAAAATGGGTCACAGAACTTAAATGTGAGGGCTAAAATAATAAAACTTTCACAAGATAACTTAGAAGAAAATCTTTTGGACCTTGAGTTATAACTACACAGACGTTATAGGTGACACCAAAAGCATGGTCTACAAAAGAAAAAAAACAATTGATAAATTGGACATAATCAAAATTAAAAACTAGTACTTCCAACATACCATGAAGAAAATGAAAAGGCAAGCAACAGTGTAAGGGAAAAGATATGCAAAACACGTATCTGAGAGAGGACTTGTATCCAGAGAGAGGACTTGTATGCAAAAACAAAAGCAAAAAAAACTCTTAGTCAGACAATCAACCCAATCAAAAATAGATAGAAGATTTGAATAAACATTTCACTTAAGAAGACACGAATGACTAATAAACACATACGAAGATACTGAGTATAATTAGTTATGAGTGAAATACAAGTTAAAACCACAAGGAGATACCACTTCCCAGCCAGACAGGCAATCACAGGTGCTGGTGAGAATGCAGAGAAATGGGGGGACCTCCTATTGCTGTTTGAGGGAATGTAAAATGGTGTGGCCACTTTCGAAAACGATTTAACAGTCTCTCAAGAAGTTAAACATAAAATTTACCATGAGACCCAGCAATCACACCCTTACGTATCCGCCTGTGAGAAAAATAATTTCATCCACACAAAGACTTGCACACAAACGTTCTTAGCAGCACTGTTCATCACGGGCAAAATATGGAAACAGCTCGCATGTCCGCCCACTAGTAAACGGACCGACAAAATGTAGCCCGTCCACACGATTTTGTACTCTTTGGCAATAAAAAGGGATAGAGCGCTGACACATGCTATGTCCCAGATAAACCACAAACACATGACGCTAACAGAGACCCATGTGGTGTACGCCTCCATGAATGCGAAATGTTCAGAAATGGCACATGTAGATACAGGAGGCACTCGGGTGGTGGCCTGGGGCTCGGGGTGGGGCCCAAGGAGAATGTTGGAAAGTGATTTATGGTGATGTCTGCACAACTTACTAAAAAACCATGGGGCTGTACACTCAGAACGGGTGAATGGCCTGCGATATGTACAATAAGCTTCAATAAAGCTACGAATCTGGGAGCGGGCAGGTTCGGCACGCCCCGGATGGGCCTCCTCGCCGCCACCTGGACGCACAGGGGCTCTTCTCCCCACTCTCGCAGGTGGGGACAAGCTCGGACAGGGCCTGGCACCCCAACCCGTGCCTTGTGCCCCTACCCCCCCGCACGCACGGCGGTCCCAAAGTCACGTCTCGCTTCTCTCCGAGGTCCTTGGAGGCACTTCGCTGCCTTCGCTTCGTTAACTCACGAGGGTTCTTTGTCAGAGTCGAGTGTGTTTCCTGGCACTCGAAATCTCAGATACACGGAGGGTTAGACCAAGTCACTTCATTTGGAAGTGGTGCTGAAGGCGACCTGGATCACTTCCTTTGAATATATCTGACCTACGTGCATTTTCTCCCTTAAAAACGGAAAAGCCGAATGCGGTAACGTTTGAGAGGAGGGTGTTGAGCAAGACTTCACCCTCAGGTGAGGAGACCGCTGTGGCTCGACTCGTTTTGTCGCTCCCACCTCCCGTGATTTCCTGCTGCGGGCGAGTTTCCTGACGAGGCAGCTCCTGCCGCCTCCGTCTCAGGCCAGCCGTCAGCGACACGAGAGCCATCAGCCGGGAACGAAGGCACGCTCCGGTCTCGGTCTCTGTGAGGCGCTCCACCTGCGAGCCAGGAAGGACCTGAGGTGGGGTTCTCACGGTCTGTTCACCTGACAGGTGTGCGCGCCTAGTATCGCCTCCTGGCACGTGCTCTGAGTGCCGCCAAGGCGAGGCCCGGAGTCGGCGGCTTTCATTGGGGGGCCTCACCGAGTGCCCCCAGCAACCTCGCATCTTCCAGAGGGAATCGGAGGTGTACAGTGAGATGACGTAATCTGTCTAAACTAATACAGCAAGTGAGTGGAGAGCAGGCACGACGCCTGAGGTCTGTGCAAGTCCGAAGCCCACATTCTCCCCTGGTCCTGCGCTGCCCCTGGCCTGTACGAGGCCAGCCCTCTTATACTGACTGCGTCCCCAACGCAGGCCCCCGCTGCCCTCCCTCTGTCCTGACCCCTTCTCACCAGGCCCTCTTTAAAAGTGTGTGTGTGTGTGTGTGTGTGTGTGTGTGTGTGTGTGTGTGTGTTTTAATATAAGTGACTCTTTGCAACATCGATTAACCTCAAAACATGCAAAGCGAAGAAATCAGACACAAAAGACATGTTATATAATTCCGTTTATATCGTGTTTCTAGAGAAGGTAAAACCATAGAGACAGGAAGCAGATCCACAGCTGAACGGCCCTGGGACAAGAGCAGGGACTGACTGCGACAGGCGTGAAGGAACTCTCTAGAATGATGGAAGTATCCTAACACTGGACTGTGGTAATTAATAATGCCTGCACCGCTGTATGAATTTACTAAAAAATCACTGAACTACATAATTATTATAGATGGATTGTATGTCATGTAAACTTATGCCTCAATAAAACTGTTTTTTTTTAAAAAAGTGGTAATGGCACACATTTTTAAAATACATAAAATGAAAGGTGGTCTTCCAGAAACGTGGTGACCCTGCCACCTGACTGTCCATCATCTCATCTCTTCCTTCCAACTCCCTCACGTACCAGAGTTCCAGACTCTCTCCCTCTGCCTCCGCTGAAACCTGCCTACCTGCCTCCTCCGGGCACCCGGGACACAGACGCTCTTAAAGCCACTACCTCCCCGAGCGCCAGGCCAGCGGAGGACAGCGGGGTCAGCATGCTCACAGCCCCTCACCCCTCCTGCCGCCCTCCAACCATTCCTGTCCTCCTACCGACACACCAGATGACTTTCTCCTTTAGATAGAGCCCCACTGCTCAGCAAGCAACCCTAACCCCGCCCTCTCCCCCTCCCCCATCCCTTAGTAACACCTGACTCACACCTGCCTCTGCTCCCTACTCCTGTCATCCTCCCAAGTCCTGAAGGCCTGTGAGACAGTGAACTTGACCTTCAACCTACTTCAACGACCGTCCCCACTGCCCTACCCGGGCCATAGGTCTTCCTCCTCCAAGTGCGCAAATCTCTCCATCCTGAAAGAGACCCCCCTCCAGCCCCATTCTTCCCCTGGAGGCCTTCACAAGCCCACTGGAAGACGGACCGTCTGGCTGTCACCATGTGGATCCCTCCCTCTTTCCTGCACTCGCCCCGGTCTGGCTTCCGCCCCACCATCGCAGGAATCTGCCCTCACCAGGCCTTACCAGCCCCACACTCAGGCCACGGGGACACAGAACGTCCCACCAGCATCGCCTCAGACCGAGCCCCTCTCTGTCACCCACGAATTCCAGCCTGAAAGGGAACACTGAGAAACCAAGTTCCGTCAGGATGAAACAGCGTTTAAATAACCATCACGATGCACAAAAAAGCACTTAGCAGCGATTAATCCTGCCTAGAATATTGATCTTCCCCAAAGATAAGTCATTGGTGATCACGAGTGCTGTGTGAGTCCAAGAAAAATGTAAGCCTGTACAAAAAATAAGTTTAAAGTCTGCAGAGGCTCTACAGGCAAAGTCCTTCCAAACGCTCTTTCAATGGTTAGCCTCCGGAGTCGACAGAGCAAACGCTGGCAGCTGGCTGGAACAGAACCAAGCCACAGCGGGGATGCGGACGGAGGTCAGCGGTGACTCAGCACATGTGTTTCCTCTGGGCCTGGCCTGCGCACTGTCATCCTCTCTTAGTTAAAGACGACTATCTCAGTCTGTGGCCACTTCTTCTGCCTCTATTTTGATATAATAAGCACTTTACCCCCTGGGGAAACTAGCAACACTTCAAGGGGGGAAAAAAAAAAGGTGGGTTTTCTGGGTGCAGAGGGCAACTGGATACCTGTATTTAATAATGTTTAACCACTATCTTTAAGAAGTTGGTTGTATAAAAACCAGGGTGGCTGATGAATCAGCCTGTTGACTCCCGGTGACCTGTACTGAATCCCTCACCTTTCTGAGGCGTGGTCAGAGAGAGAGAAAAAGGCCGAGGCTGAGCGGCCACTTGCTCGGGGCGCTCGTGTGGGAAGGGGTCCAGGTCGGCGGTTAAGTATTAAAAGGAAAACGGATCATTTCACCACGACGACAACTTTGTCATCAAGCCAAACGCCCTAGTCCGCTAGCGTACAAAAACCGTTCGAGAAATAATGCACTCAATAATCGTCAGGTCTAGAGCTGGTAGGCGTGCACCTAAATCGACCCCCTTTACCTCACAGAGACTGACACCCTGGGAGGGACGCATGGCAGGGGAGGCACTGCCAGAACGTCGGGGACACGGACCCCAGGCCTGCGCTGCCCAACACGGCAGCCGCCGGCCACACCCAGCGCTGAGCACGTCAAACGCGGCCTGGACCGAAGGCTCCGTGAATGTCAACACACAGTGGGTCTCTCAACGACGTGGCACCAAGAGCAGAATCAGGAAGCGACCTCACTATCAACTTTTAATACTGACTACACGTGAAACGGCTAAGAGTTGGGATATATTGGGCAAAATGAAATAAACATGAATTCCGCCTACTATTTTTACTTTTTAAAAATGTGGCAGCTGTAACTCGCGCCGTGACACGCGTGGCGGGCCTCTCGATCGGTGCTGCCCCAGCGCCCAGGGGCCTGCGTCTGGACCCGGGCCACCGGCCCCACGCGCCACGCCGGGCGAAGCACTGACCCTTTTCATGGAGCCCGACGTGTCTGAGGGTCACCTGTGCTGCAGCCTGTCTCAGCGCTCATTCTTTCTGATGGCCAAGGAACACCCCCTTGCATGGAGAGACCACGTTTTATCTGCTCACCAGCCGACGGAGATTTGGAGATTGTGAATAAATAATACTGCTATGATCGTTCGAGCGTGAAGTTTCGTGTGAGCATATGTGTTCGTTTCCCTTGGGTGTAGACCTAGCAGTGATCTGGTAACTCTACGTTGAACCGTCTGACTGTTTCCCAGAGCAGCTGCACCACGTTAAAAAATCCCGGCAGAAAGCTACACTTTTAACGTATTTATGAATGTGGGTTCTTTTCTGATTTTTGCCAGGCTGATTTGGCAGGAATGCCAGGCAAGACGGGGAGGAGGGTGCGAGGGGAGAGCAGCTGGGCAAAGAGGTCTCCTGAAGTTCTAACCGGAGCCCCAGGCTTCGGTCCTAGCTGCACCGCAACTGCTGTGTGGCCTCAGGCAAGTTACTTCCTCTCTTTAACTCTCAGTTTCCTTATCTAGAAAGTGGAGTCTCGACTAGAGACATCGGAGGAAAGCCGGACACATTGTTGGTTGTTACAGTGGGGAGGGTGGTGCTCCCGATGTCTAGTGGGTAGAGGTTAAGGATGCTGCTACACATCCTTTAATGCACATGACAGCACCCCCCGCCCCTCAAGAATAATCTGGCCCTAAACGTCAACAGCAGCAAAGCTGAAAACTCTGCATTAGACGGAGGTACCCCTTAGGAGCCATTTTGAGGAACTGCCAGACTGCGGTACCACTTTATAACGCGCCCCAAAACATATGCAGGTTCCTGTTCTCCGCGTCCTCACCAACACGCACATTTTTTTTTGGCCAGCCTAACGGGAGTATAAAATGGCTTTTTAAAAAGTCTGTTCTATTAACGACATCCAGGATGGTTTACAGAATGTCAGCGCCATAAAGAGAAAGAGTCATCGCTTTCCTACCTGGTGCCTGTAATTGTACCAGCCATTCGAACCGGCGACGATGACCACCCAGTGCTTGCCTCCGTCCTCGGGATCGTCCGTGGGGAAAGCATTCACTCCCAGGACCACGCTGAGGACCACGGCTACTTCCCAAATCATTCTGCGCCTTGGAGTTCAACGGCAGACACCTGGGAAGAATAAAGCAGAGTCAAGCAAAAAAAAAAAAAAATGACAAGAACAAAAGACGAGTGTTGGTCCCTAAGAAAACATCACAGCAAACGGGCCAAAAGATAAGACCACTTAGTCACCAGACAGAACATGCTGAGGACAAAAATGCCGACAGAACAGAATTTTATTTTTAGCCCTGCTTCCCCTTCCTCGGGTGGGGTGAGGGGAACCTTTAAAAGTCTCTGTCACAACTGAGACTCCATCAGATAAAGCTCATCAACAAAATTCACGGTGTTAGAAAAACTTCTACCACATGCTATCAACTATTTGCAAGAAAAGAATATCCATGTAACGTATGCATAGAAAAATGTAGAAGGCAGATGTAAAAATGTAACGATAGTTATAGCTGGGTGGTAGGTACAATTAAGCATGATTTTCTTTTTTCATATGTGCCTCTTTTTACTACAATTAATGTATATTATTTATACAGTAAAGCTTGTCAAAATTCAATACGTGTTCACTATAAGCCCTGAGGGGCAATTTACAAGTTTATGAGCGAGCTGTCTAGATAAGCAATAGTCAAACACTGGCAGCCCAAATTAATGTCTTTGAATAACACTTACAACCCACTTCCACGTATTTTGTGTGACAGGCAGGGCAGATATTTTAATCCTTATAGGAAGGTGCAGTTGAAACAAGAATGGTGACTTGTCTGGACAGTCAGCTCTGGCCAGAGACCAGAAGCCATGCCTTCTGAATCCCTGGTCAGCCTTTCTGCATCTCAAGACCATTCTCTTTTTTCTTTTTTTTTTTTTTTTATGCCTATAGCACCTAGTATTCCTAGGTGGTCTCCCATCCAAGTACTAACCAGGCCCAACCCTGTCTGGCTCCCGAGATCAGACGAGATTGGGCACATTCAGGGTAGCATGGCCGTAGACAAGACTGTTCTTAATGAACTATATTCCCAATTCTTAGACTCCACTGCCAAAACTTTCAATAAGTTTTAAAGCACCAGCGGGACTAAGGCTGAGTCAGACTCTGCCCTGTGTCCTGAGTATGTTATTCTAAAAAGACAGTATTCCTGTGACAGAAGCCAGGCCTGTCACTCCGAGATAAGCGGAAAACACTCTTCAAGGTGTAAGAACGCAGAGCAGAACAGTCTGCGAGGCTGACCTCTGCCTCCGATGCCATGTGACAAAACGGTGTTCATTCATTCGTTCCCTTTTTCGTTCATTCATTCACTCACCCACTCGGCCAGAGTCTCCTAAACACCCACCTGCCAGACAACGTGCTAATTGCTGGGGAAGGCAGAAGGGACAGGACAGAGCCTCTGTCCCCACGGCACGCCGCCAGCGAAGGCATGAACCGCCTCTGTGCCTGAGAAACCATGCTCAGCACTCGGCCGGACACTGGGCTGAAACTCGCAATGGTGGATTCTCCCCCATAAGTGATGAAACAGGAAACCTGGAGTCTGCTAAAAGTTTGAAGACGCAGCAGTGCCTCAGGCCAGTGCTTCTCCAACGTGATCGTGTACCCAGGTCCCTGGGGTCTTGTGAGAATGCAGATTCTGATTCATATAGGCCTGGCAGGGCCTGAGACTCTGCATTTCTGACAAGCACCAGGTGACGCCCAGGTCTACTGAGCTGGGCCTCTCTCTTATCCCCGATGGCTCCAGTCCACACTGCCCAGAAGCTCGCATGCCGACGCTGCTCCTTTCAAGAACCCGATTCCTAATCTGTAAACCAAGCTGGGGCCAGATCCAGGTTTCTTTGGCCCCACTGCGAGGTCTCCAGATGGATGGGTTACTGCAGTTAAGGGTTCCCGGATCTGTTGTTAAGATTATCCTTAAACGGCCAAGTCTTCTTGTTTGTCTGGCTTTTGTGTTTTAGTATGGTGCATAACAGACATGACGGCACAGAAAAGACAGATGACAGCAGCCAGCTACCACAGGGACTGCCCTGGTCTGTGGATGTGCTCTCTTCTGCCTGGGGAAGCTTTCTCAAGTCTGCCAGACCTGGCCAGAGCTCCCCGTGGGGCTGGGAGGTTAACAACAGAAGGTGCAGTGATACAAACGTAGGAAGAAGCAACAATGAGATTAGGCAAGAGAGAGCCAAGGAGCAAAAGCATCCCTGTCCCCAGGGCTCCCCAGAAGCCCACACACAGGACGTGGGACATGTAACATGTATCAGTATGTTGCACAAGGTGGGAAAGGGGGGACATCTGTGGCGATGGGGAGCAGGATATTTGAGCCACTTTACACCAGCCTCACGACAGCCTTGAGCCAGTCTCACGACTCCCTTCGGACATTTGAGAAAACTGCGGCTCAAAGGTTTAGAAGCTGGGAAGTGGCACTGCTGGTAAGTGACACAGATCTGACTCCAAAGGCTGCTTTTTCCACTATGCTAACTCGCTTGTCACAGAGTTGTTTATGCGAACGTCTGGGAGGCCCTGTAACCACACCTGGGGCCCAGACACAGAGCGGGCCTCCCGTTTCCTCCAGAAGGACACCCACTGCACTCTCGAGCACCCTACTATCCTAAGGCACTTGCAGGCCGTCTGTAGACAGAGCTCTTCTCAGAGAAGAGCCCATCCAAGGGAGCCTGGTCCACACAAAGGCAAGGTCAACAGACAAGCCTTTTGGAAAGACTTCCACCAGCCTCCAATGACCGGTCCTTTGCTGTTCCCACTTGGTCCTGGGGCCCTCTCAGGTCACCGGGATGCACCAGACCAGGTGATTCCACTGAATTCTGCTTGACTTCAGGAAGTTCGATCCAGTGGGAGGTCTGGGGCAGAGTAACCAACCATTCAAGATAAACTGTCACCAACAGTATGAGAAATAAGGTCACGGTCACATGACCATCTACGTAGCAGAGTCAAGTTCAAACTCAGGTCTGACGCCAAAGCCCACACCTTAACCATGGTCGGGTGTAACCTCTCACTGCCAGCTCTGATTTGCTACTGCCTCTGAGTTAGAAACAGCTAAACGTCAAAGTCAGATGAGACAGTGACATCTGAAAAAAGCCTTCCAAACCTGAACGAAGGTCTTTGATCCCACCCTCTGCTCTCCAGAGGTTTACAATAACATCATCACATGAGTGGTCCCTGGCTGACAACATGCAAGAAAAACAAGGAAAGGTGTCAGGGACCCCCTTCCGTGACCAAACTTGAGTTGAGCTCCTCTGAACCCTATTCCCAACTAATCCTTAGCCTGCTGAGCCCAGTTTCAGCAAAAATCCTCTGAGAATCCCCCACTTTCGATACCTAATCAAATTCCTCTTAATAATTTTCCAGCCACTGACCCTCTTACTCTGCCCATAAGTCCCAGATGTCCTTGCTGGATTTGGAGTTGAGCTCAGTTCTACACTAGTCTCTCTCCCTTGATGAAAGAGCAGAAATACAGTAAAACCTGGCTGCTGTTTTTAACAAGTGACCAGTGTAACTTCTCATTAATTCAAGACTCATAACTACTACCACAGGGGAGACTCGAATTTCTGTGCCTTAATTGTCCATCTGTGAAATGAGATGGTAGAACTAAATTATTAAGGGCCCATTCACTCCTCTAATCCTTTGGTTTCCTATTTAAAGAATGGAATGAAAATTCAACTGAATCTTATCTCGACTATCAAATAAAAAATGCATTCTGTTCAGGTTAATTATCAATTTTTGTTCCTAAAGGGAAAATTTCTGATTCAGTGGCAAACTGGATTCTACATTAGAGCATATTCTTCAAGGTTACCTAATATCTAAAAATTCTAAGTGACCTTTTTTTACAACTCTGTAAACTGTGGATAACAGCAACGCAAATAATCCTTGTCTTTATTCCATCAAGTGGAGGTTCAGCCGACTTCCTCCCACTATAAAAAAAAAAACCTGGTTTGCACATTCATTTCCCTATTTCTGACCCAGAAATGTGTTTCTTCTTTAACAGCTCCTTTGAACTGGTTATGACACCTAAGTTTCCTCATTAATGAGTTAAATATAATCATTAACATCTGTTCATTTTTGTATCTATATAGAGTGATGACTCTACCTTTTTTAAAAAGTTATCTTTTAACCTTACAAAAGGTATATATAAGCAACTAATTGTATTTCAAAATAGACACAGCCAAAACTTCATTTTTAAAATCTACTAATGGTTAGAAGAATTTAAGAATCTAGCAAAGTAAAACTGACCTATGTATGATTCATGGTTTTTCCCTATTTATTTTTACTGCTTATTTGGGCCATAAGTATCTTTCATGCAAATTACTATTTTTGAAACCTGGTATCAATGTAGTTTATAGCCTCTTCCCAAAAATCATTTTGGGAAAAGGCTACAAACTAGAAATGAGTTAAATTTTGTTACAATTTATGTTTGGAGAAATTGAAAGACAATGAAATACATAAATGTATAAAGTACAACATAAAACAACTGTTACCTATCACCAAGGCCATCAATGTTAATATTTTTAAAATCTGTTAAGTCTCTTTCCCCATAAAACAAATATAACACTATAGATGAAACTTTTCTCCCAGGTCCTGTCCCATTCTCCCCACACTGCAAGATAACTGCTATGGTAAGTTAGCATTTTTTCCCCACCAATTTATTATACTTTTAAAGAACATGTATATCTATGTCTCATAGACATTTAGGCTATTCCCTACTAACAGATATTTGGCCTATTTCAATCTTTTCATCATTATAAATAATATTGCAATGAACATCCTAATACTCCTTGTATACAATGTCTGGTTCTCTAGGCTACTTCCTAGAAGTGGAACCACTGGGTCTTAAGATACACCCATTTTGCTAGTGGCTATACTGGTCTAAAGTACATCTCCACTAGTAGCGCATCCTTTTCTCAAATACCTATCATCTCTCGAAAGTATTGAATTTTATCATTTCTAATTTGATGGAAATAAAGTAGTCTAACTATGGGTTTAATTTGCATTTCCTGAATTATAAGGAAGTTTGAGTCTTCAATGTTTAATCACTCCGATTTCAACACCCTTGATACATGTGACAATTTCCTCACCATAAACTGGGATTTGAATGACAGTCTACAAAGCCACCTCCGCAGTTAAAAAACAAAAAACAAAAACAAAAAACCACATGCTGGTCACTTACAGGCTGGAAAACTCAAATGATAAAGTTCACTTCAGTATACTTTTACTCATCAATAGTGGGTATGGTGTATTCCACCTCCTTAACGATGGGCAGGTTTCTTCTCCAATTCTCTTTAAAACCCTTGGCAATCCTCTTGGGAATTACTGCAAGGAGCTCCCTAATAAGGCCTCTCTCCAATACTTTTCCACACTAAGAGACAAAACCCAACTCTCTTGCAGCAGCACAGTAAGCCCTGCGAGACGTACTTCTCTATCTTCATGGCTCATGAAATCCAGCACCCAACAGGAAATCCCTTGGTCCACCCAAGTCTCCAGACTCCACCTCCAAAACCCCTCCTCTCTCCATGCCTTCCCGGTGCTGTTTCCCAGGTGAAACATTCTTCTTCTCCTTCATCTCACTAGCTCCCACCCACCCCTCAAACTCCATTCCTGCATGCCCTTCTGAGAGATGTTCAGCACAGGATTAGGTGCTGTCCCTGTGCAAACCTGTACCCTACGCCCGTGAAGCGCTGGCACAGTTGACTGGAGAGTGCCTCTCTATGAAATAATTCCAGCTCAAAAAGCTTAGTCAGGCTCAATAAATGCTTGCTAACGAATGCGGCCTGACCGTCTAGAAAATTGGATTACTCCACTCGCTACATACCACAGGTCAAGTCTCAAACCCTGGGAATTTATTTTCATCGTTGAAACGAAGCACCTAACACCAAGGTTCTTCTTCCGACCACCAGATTCTACAATTCGTGGCATGGAATAACCCATGTGGGTATAACCTTAACTCCACAGCGTTAGGGGCAGGAGACAAATCCACCTAAACTTTCACTTCCATTGATGTGACTCATCCTGTAACTCCCACCAGCTCAAGCCTCTGAGAACCAGAGTTTCCCTGACTTCTCACATGGAATGTTTCTGAAAGTTTGGGCAATTTTACTGTTGCCTTTTAACACAGCCCTCTCCGCTAAGCTAAGGAGAACCGAATGGAGAAAGATGCAATGCTCGGCACTGGAAGCACCACCGTTCTGCTCTATTCCTAGATTGTGAAGGTCGGAACCGAGCCCCAGACCCTGCCTGGCCCTCGTCGGCTGTGGGACCTCAGCAGGCGCCCTCTCCTCTCGCGCCTGTTTGTCCCTGCGCTGGGAGGAGCCTGGGCCTCCAGCCAGAGCACGCGCCACCAAAGAGAGCCCACCGCCACCCCACGGGATGGCGGCCTGAGAGGTCACAGGGGTTCCTTGGGGATCCATCGGCTCCCGAAATTCTCCTCCGTAGGGTGAGAAACGATTACTCAAAAAGTGCTGGGGGAGCTGAAAATCCCGGCCTGCGAGGCCAAGGGCCCGGGCCCACGCTCCACGCTGCCCCTGGACATTACCTGCGGCGGGTGGTCGCGACGGCGGCGGCGGCAGCGGCGGCCAAGACCGTGGGAACCCCTCGCGGCGCGCAGCCTCAGACGCACCAGCCTCGAGCGTCCCGATGCTGTGATTGCGGCGCGGCGCCCTCCGCTCCCTCTTAGGGACCGACTGCGCCGCGGTGATTGGTGAAGCTCCGGGGCGGGGCGTCTGCGAAAGCCAACGGGAGGCGGGGACCAGCTCGGCGAGCTGAAGGGACTACAAGTACCAGCGTGCACCGGCCGGGGCTCGGTGGGGGGGGTGGACGGCCAATAAGCTAGGGTCTGGGGTCCAAGGGTATTTGGGAACCAGAGACGTAGTGATTCCAGTAGTGTCCACCCAAGGGTCAGAGCCAGCGCAGGGCACTCCCCGCAGCCCATCACCCCGGCCATCGTCCTGAGTGTAGTGGTCTGCGTGTGGCTTGGGTTGTGGACTGTTTAAAAGTCCCCCCACCCTGTGTTTTGGGTGTGCAGACCCATTTAATCCTTCTCATAACACTATAACCCTATGAGAAATAGACATTGTTACTGTCAGGGACTGTTGTTGTCATCCTGGCTTCATGGTAGAGCAATTAGGGGAGGTTATATGGGTGGGGGGAGGAGGGTAACTTTCTGAAGGTTGCAAACCTCTGAAGTGGCAGAGCCAGCACTCGGACCCAGGCAGTCTAGCTGCAGAATCCCCTGCTCTTACCCACTATGCAATGCCACTGCTCAAATGTTTGGTTATCTCATAGGGAGCTGGAGAGAAAAATGAAATACTATATATACAATGCCATGTGGTAGCGCACAGTAAGTTCAATGGAATGGAATTGATTTGAAGAAAAACGTGCAGCCCCGCCCAGAGACATCAAAGGCAAGGTCTAGGATTACGTTCATGAGTTGTCTCACGTGAAATTCTTTTATAATATTTTTTACAGTCTGTCATGGGTCAGCAAACTTCCCTAGGCCTGCTTCCTATTTTTGTAATTAGAGATCTTTGAGAATGCAAGCACAGACTTTATTGGTTTAGGTATTACCTCTGCCTGTTTTTGAAAAGGCAGAGTCGAATAGTTGTATGAAAGACCATGTGGCTCACAAAATCAAAAATATTTACTGTCTGATAAGTTACAGGAAAAGTGTACCAACCCCAGTTAAGTACTGGGCCCAAGATCACAGCTCAGAAGTGACCATGAGCTTCAAGCCTATGTCTGTTCAAGTTCAAAGCCGATTCTTATGACCACAGTGCTTTCACGGTCTTCCACAATGGGGAGCATAGGTGTTCATTCAACCATTCATTCAACAACACATTTAAAGGATGTCCCTTCTGTGACAGGCACTGGTGAGCACTGAAAGAAGTAGGATTTTCTTCCTTCTCCTTGGAAACTCAGTCTAGTAAAAGAGGCAGACTGTGTCTTTAACCACTCCCTTAGTTCACCCAAGTAAATGTGACTTTTGGCTAGTTCGGCTTTCACAGTTGAAATGGAGTAAAGGTGGTGCCCTGATGCCAGGCATGTTTAGGAAAACAAAGGGCTGTGGACAGACCCCTTAGTCTCCCTCGGCAACCGTACAGGCTGAGAGCTCAGTGTGGGACGAGAGAAGGTGGCTAGAAGCTGAGGGCCAATCGGAAGTTGCCACAGTGATGGCCAAGTGGGCCTCAGAAGAGGCTGCAAAATGATTAACTTACATTGGACACAATAAAAAAGGTGAGATGAGAGAGGCCTGCAGTAGGAACTGGGCACACAGGGTAGACTCTGCCCTCAAGCCACCTGGATTTGAATCCCAACTTTACCACTTAGAAGCAGTGTGACCTGAGCAAGGCACTTAGCTTCTCAGTGCCTGGATTTCCTCAACCGCAAAATGAAAAATACAGCACTTACTTCATAAGGTGTCTCTGAGAATTTTAACACAGTGCTTAGCACTAAATATGTGCCCCATAAATATTATCCACCCCCTAAGTTAAGGGGACACCTTTGATTGCTGAGCTATAAATTAAGAATCCCGATAAGGAAAAGAAGGTGAGAATTCTGTGACCTCGGGCATTGCCTGTGCTCCTGGTACCCACTCATGGGATGGCAGCACAGTGTGGGAAGAGCTGCCTCAATAGGAAACACCAGGAACAGAGAGGTAGCCACCAAAACAGCCCCAAAGTGTCAGAGTGGCACAGGGGAAAGGAGAGTGCCAGGCTCCCTGCAGGCATACAAGCATAGGGACCTCCCCATCATATGCCCCCAGCAGAATTCTCACAAGAAAAGTCACAGTCTGGGACTCTTACTACCATACAATGCAATCAGAGGTTAGTGAAGTTCATGCCAGATAAGAATAAATGATGTCACAAGAATGAGGAAGATAACTGTGGTCACCAGAGATAGGAGCGCAGAGATTTAGATGAGTCTAACACTGGGAGATTAAGTGAGAGATTAGAATTATAAAGCAACGAGAGAGTCAGGGAGAGTATGAGAGAAATAGGTTAGGTTTAGAGCAGGGTTTCTCAATCTCAGCACTACTGACATTTGGAGCCTTTGTTGTGTGTGGAAGGGTGGGGTGCTGTCCTGTGCAATATAGGATGTTTAGCAGCATTCCCGGCTAGTAGCACCCCTTCCCCCAAATTGTGACAACCAAAATTGTCTCCAGACATTGCCAAAAGTCTCCTGGGGGGGAGGAAAGGCAAAATCTGCACCACTGCCATGTTGAGAACTGATTTAGAGAGACATAGGGATGAACATATTCATTCTTCACTCATTCATTCATTCATTCATTCATTCTGTTTGCTGTAATGGTTAAAGGAATAGACTCCAGATCCAGACCCTCTGGGTTTTGATTTCAAATCTGCCATTTCCTGGCTGTGTGACCCTGGGCAATCACTTGACCTCTCTGTGCTTTGTAAGGTTGTTGTAGAGATCAGTTACTTATTAGGTGTGTGACAAGTGTTGGACACTAGTGTAAGCCCTGAGGGTCCTCACAGTCAGTTCTCCCCGCTTCAGGCAGACTGAATTTGTTTTCAAACAAGTAAATATTTCAACTGAAATATAACATATTAAAAAAAAATCAACTGAGTAAATTTGAAGATCTAATTGGCTTTATTAAACGATTCATGAATTGAGGATCATCCCATTGAGCAACTAGAAGGCTCTCTGAGGGGTTGTACGAAACGGAAGGTTTTTATAGGAAGCAGGGTGGGCAAGGGAGCTATTCGCAAACAAAAAGAAAGGACGAATAATTTGGGATGGGTCATCTTTTCTTGGGAGGAAACGGGGAAGGGTTTTTATTGTGTAGATCGTCTCTTCCTTCTGTGGAGGAAAGAGAGGGCCTGTGTGACAGGTGCTTGACCAGAAAATTCCAGACTGCTTAGGTAAGATTGTTTCTGGGAGAGGTTAAAACTACAGTTGTCTCAGATATTAAATCTAGGATTGGTATCATGGGCTTTTAGTACGAGTGGCGCCATTTTGGACCTGTGGTTTTCTCTTTCACACCTACAGAGAGAAAAATACACAAATTATAAATGTATGTGTCAATAAATTTCCACAAAGTAAACACATCTAGGTAACCAGCACCCAGATTAAAAACTGAGCCCGGACAGCACCCTAGAAGCCTCTCTTGGGCCTCCTTTAGATGGTTTTTAAAATATTTCCTACCCCCACTTCCCCTGGGCATTTAATGATGCTGTTCCCTCTGCCCCCCAACTCCCTTTGTTTATATTCTGATGAAGTGTTACTTAGCCTTTTTTCATTCTTAATTTCTTTTCTATGATAGTAAACTATGTCTAACATAACACTTTCCACTTAACCATTTTGATGTACACATTTCAGTGGCACAATTACACTCACATCATTGTGCAACCATCATCACTATCTGTTTCCCGAACTTTTCATCATGGTTTCCAGCTCAAAAAACCATTCCATTCTTAGAATAAAATTCTACCCAGCTGACACCATCCTATCCCCATAACCTCATTTCCTGCCACATGACTCACTCCACTCCATCCAATGGCCTTCTGGTTTTTGCATATAAAGTTCCCTCTTCCTAGAATGCCCTTACCCTTCTAGTCACACAGTTGGTTTCTGCCCCAAAGCCACCTCCTCCTCCTCAAAAAAGCCGTCTGGGGCCAGCTGTCCTGAATCAGCACACAAACCTCCATCACATTCTAGCCTTTACCTTGCTTTACTGTCTCACTGTATACGTTCATTAGTTATTCCCCAAAAGTCACTGTTTTAATGTAAAAACTTACGCTTGCAAGGAAAAAACTTGATTTCTATGGAGTCTGGCTCAGCAGTGCTGTGTCTCAGACTTCTGTAGCCAAATGTGAAAAAAAAAAATTTTTAAGGTCTTTTGTTTATTTGTGTCAAGTAACACTATGGACAATGAGCTTCATTAAGCTTCCCTTTTGAGATGATCTTTCACGTAACATTTTGAAAAACATGTCAGGATCTACTAAGATGACAAGGGTAGTCGCTAGGAATTGTCACAGAGCCGCTGTTCCCTGAAAGCAAAGCCAGAGAGGCGATTCTTGGGCAAGTGTGTCCTTAAGGGCCTGCTCTGGGGAGAATCCCGGAAGGTGGGTGGGGGGAAGGAATCCGGGGAAGGAAGCAGCTCTGCAAAGATATGGCTCAGGAAGAGGTAGGCCTCTGTCTGATCCCATGAGGGGCTTTGGAAAATGACTTGTACTGTACTTGTAGAGGATTATTCACCCAGAGGCAAAAGGGCTAAGCAGTTATATTCTCTCATCAGTTGGTCACTGACCATGAGTGGGGAGTGTAATTTCCCAGGCACCCCCGGAAGTGGACAGCTTCTCATAGCCAAGGAGAGAGTGGGAACCAGCCTGAGATGGGTGCAGAGAGAGCTCTTAGCAGCTAACACCACCGCGGGCAGGAGATAGTGCATTGGCCCAGGGAAGGGGGACCTGGGCAGGGTACCAAGATTGTCCAGAACTTATGTATGATACTCAAGTCAGGTATATATGACAGTTTGTGGTTGTGCTATTCTGTTTGTTTATTTATTTATTTATTTATTTTTAAATAGACTATATTTTCTAGATCAGTTTTAGGTTCACAAAAAATCTGAGCAGAAAGTACAGAAAATTCCCGTATACCACCTCCCTGCCACCCACATGCACACAGCCTCCCCAGCTATCAACACCCGGCACCAGAGTGGTACATTTTTACAATCAATGAACCTACACTGACACATCGTCATCACTCAAAGTCTACAGTTTACATTGGGGGTCACTCTCTGTGTCGTACATTCTGTGGATGTTGACAAATGTATTTAATGAAATGTTTCCTCCACTGTTTAGTTTCACTGCCCTTAAAATCCTCTGAACTCCACCTATTCATCCCACCCTCAGCCCCGCCAACCACTGCTCTTTTTACTGTCTCCATAGTTTTTCCTTTTTCCAGAATGATATAGTTGGGATCCTATAGTAGTATACAGCCTTCTCAAATTGGCGTCTTTAGTCATATGCACTGAAGTTTCTTCCCTGTGTTTTCATAGTTTGATAGTTCATTTCTTTTTAGTGCTGAATAATATTCCATTGTCTAGATGTACAAGTTTGTTTATCCATTCACCTACTGGAAAACATCTTGTTTGTTTCCACATTTTGACAATTATGAATGAAGCTGCTATAAACATCCATGTACAGAATGTTTATGGATATCAGTTTTCAACTCACTTGGCTGAATACCAAGGAGCACAGCTGCTGCTTCATATGGTAAGAGTATGCTTAGTTTTCTAAGAAACTGCCAAACTATCTTCTCAAGTGGTTACACCTGTACCATTTTGCATTCCCCCCCAGCAATGAAAGAGAATTCTTATTCTATATCTTCACCAGCATTTGGTGGTGTCAGTGTTTGGGATTTTGGTCATTCCAATAGGTGTGTAGTGGTATCTGATTGTTGTTTTAATTTGCATTTTCCTAATGACATACGATGTGGAACATCTTTTCATATGCTTACTTGTCATCTCTATATCTTCTTTGGTGAGTTATCTGTCCAGGTCTTCTGCCCATTTTTTAATTGGGTTGTTCACTTTCTTAATGCTGAGACTTAAGGGTTCTTTGTATATTTTGGATAACAGTCCTTTATCATACATGTCTTTTGTAAATATTTTCTCCCAGTCTAGGGCTTGTCTTCTCATTTTCTTGATTTAATTTTGTTTTTAAAAAGTGTTTTACTCAACGTGGATGAACCTTGAAAACATGAAAAATGAAAGGAGTTATTACAAAGGTTGTATGTGTATCATTCCATTCGTATTAAATATCTACTAGACAAATCCATAGAGTGAGAAAGTAGATTAGTGGTTGATAGGGGCTGAGAGAGAATAGTGACTGCTAACGGGGGTGATGGAAATACTCCAAAATTAGATAGTGGTGAATATATTCACAACTGTGAATATACCAAAAACCACTGAACCATACACTTTTAAAAGAGTACATTTTATGTTATGTGAATTATATCAATAAAATTGTTCTTAATACTTTGGACTATAGAGCTAAGAAGTATAAAATTTTTCATTAAATATTTTCTAGAGACATTTTCAATAAAAAGTTAGGTTTCAGACCAGAACTTCTACATTTACATAACTTCGGTATCACCCTCCCTTTTAACTTGAAAGCCGCCTTCAATCTATTCTGGAACAAGACCGGGTATAAATAAATAAAGCCAGAAATGCTTGCTTCATCTTTGAATTTCCCAAGCGCCTTGACCCTTGGGGTCTAACATTTTAACAGGTGCCTTTGCAGTATATTTTCAGCAGCAAGAGTGAAACTGAGAATGTGACGTCAAGAGTCCAACCCCAGGGGTTCTAAGTCACATGTCCCACTCTGTCTCAGTCTTGGGGAAGAACCTTTACTTACCAACTCAGATAGTCAGCGTATTCTCCTTTAGGCTTGTGAGCACTTCTCAAGTCTCTTTGCAGATGAACTTAACATGGCATGTAACTGTGCAGATGGGTCCAGGTCAGGTGACTTAGCCGGAGTAACTCGGCCAAGGGGAGACAGCATTCCCCCCTAGAACTGTGTCCTGGGGAAGCTTCACAACATCCTGACCTGCCCGGAAGGTCATACCTTAGTGTATACTGACAGGCAGATTGATAAAGAGCTTTTAGGTTCCTGGAATCAGGAGGCAGCTCGGAGAAGGCAGGGAGACTGGAAAGCAAATGAGTGGCTGTACCTCCACTTTTTCTCCTTCTGAAAATAAAAGGGTTGGACTCAGTGGTCCCTAAGACCTCATCCTGTTTAACAGGTCAGCCACTACGCTTCCCAGACTCTTGGACTTCACGGATCAGTATAGTTTTCACAAACTTTGAAGAATTGACACAGGGTGTTTACTTTTCATTGTCCAAAAAAGAGTAAAAAAACAGCTACTATTATGGCCATTTTCTATCAACTCATTTCCAGAAAGAATGGACATATGAACTGGAAAAAAATGAAATAATCTCAGAATAAAAAACAGTCCTTGTTAAGAAAAGGGGTTGGCTACTTTACTTCAATGTATGCGCTGTGCACTGGCTCTTTCTCATTAAAAAAAAAATAGCTTTATTGAAATAAAATCCACATATCATACAATTCACTCATTTTAAGTGTATAGTTCAATTATTCAGAGTAAATGTATAGAGCTAAGCAACCATCCCTCCAATCTAATTTTAGAACATTTCCGTGACACCCAAAAGATCCCTTGTGCCCATCTGCAGACACTCCCTATTTCCACAGCCAGATCCAGGCAACCACAAATCAACTTTCTGTCTCTATAAACATTTTATATAATGAAATTATGCCTTATGTGGCTTTTTGTGTCTGGCTTCTTTCACTTAGCATTTTTTAAAGGTCATCCATACTGTAACATGTATCAGTACTTCAGTTTTTATGGCTCAATAATATTTCATTGTCAGGATATACCTCTTTTTATTTATCCTTTGTTGAAAGAGGTAATCAATAAGACGTGACTGTCAGTTGACCCTCGAGCTGGACGTGGGCAGTTGTAGGCTCCTCACTCCCTCCCTTGTCCTTAAGATCAAGTTTCCCCTAGAGTTCAAGCTCAAGGTTTTAAGAAAGTCTGCTCCTGAAGAATTATTTTCAAGAAGAAGGCTTTACCCAAGCTCCTAGGGAAGACATGGGAGCTCTGCCAAAATTCTCTTGGCCGATCTGGTTCTTTGCACCACATCTTGCTCAGTAATCCCTGCTTAGTACATAAACAATGGTCCACTATGTGTTTTTATCCAGTCCCTCAAAACACTGTAAGCACTTAGCAGATGTTGGCTGACTACCAAACAAATGCCCAAGAGTCGGCCAGAAGAACCCTCTGGTTTTAACTTCTGGTAACTTTCTTTCTAGATTGAATGACGTCTCCTTCTGACTTTTGGATGTAAAATTTTAGAACTGGAATATCTTAGAAATAGCCCAGAACCCTGGTTTTGCAAATCAAGAAATTGAGAAGCTGAAGAAAACATGACACATAAATCATACAGCAAGTTAGCCACAAAGCAAGACTTGAACACGGCTCATGTGATTTTCAGCCCAGATGCCTCTCCAGATGTTGCTACAGGTGAAAAAAAACTAAGACTTTGTGCTGAATCTGGGTGGACCTTAGGTCATGCCCTGAAAATCATTTGTTGAATCAAGTTCCTGGTATCATTCTATTTTACTTTCTTATACTTCCTCTCTCAAATAAAACTTATTTTTCAATGTTAGGGTTCAGTAAGGTTCAGCAAAGAAATACTATCAGTATCACAACTTCTATCTTCAGCCTCCACTAAGCATGAAAAGACATTGGCAAAAGCCACCCCTATCTTTGGTTGCTATCTTGGAATGTGTGACTTCCCCAAACCAGGGCCGAAATGCCTAGTGAGGCTGGCTCATGATGTTCAGCAAAACACACAGACAATAATTAACATAAGTTCAGCAGTAAAAATAGTTAACAGGAGAAAAAGAGTTCCTCTTTTTCCTTCTTTTCCTATGACAAAGCACTTGGTTAAAAGTGAGATTGCTGACGGAGGAAATAGTCAAAACAGGAAGCCGTAAATGGCTAACAGAATGCTGCGTCCAGTAAAAGGCCCCCAAACAATTTTGCACCTTCGTAAGTGAGTGGACAGACCCTGAATTGATAAAAAATGATGCAGTGTATGACTAAATCCAACACTCATCCTCTTAGAGATGCTTCATGCTCATCAACGGCCAGGGCTGCTTTCCTTACTGTGTGTCATTCAGGGAGGGAACTCTAGTGTCTTCATACTATTCCTACCCCTGAACAAATGTTCATATGTTACAGAAACAAACAAACCAACAAAAAAACACCTTTACTCAAGTGTCCTTAAAAATCTCTTATTTTAGGCACTGTGGCAGTATTTGGATCATTTGTCAAAATTTAAAACATTTACTTCTTTTTCTTGTTTTATTACATCAGCTGTGACTTTTAGTACAATGTTGAATAGCAATAGGTATCTTGGGGTTTTTTTAAAGAAATAATTTCCTTTGTTATTATGAAATATTTCAGATGTGACACAAGATGATAGAATAACAAATGGCCATACATCAGCTTTATGATATTTGTTTCTGACTCAAAAAAACTTACATATGAAGGCCCCTCTGTTCCTGCATCTTCCTCCTAGAAGTAAATACTGTCATAAATTAATGTTTATTATCACTGTAAAATTATATACTCTAAATATGCATTTATACACCTGTAAAAATTACATAATACAATGAAAGGAATGGAGAAAACTTAAATGCATATTACTAAGTGAAAGAAGCCAATATGAAAAGGCTACATATTATAGGATACCAACTACATGACATTCTGAAAAAGGCAAAAATACGGAGATAGTAAAAAGATCCGTGGTTGCCAGGGAGTGAGGATGGGGGATGAACAAGTGGAATACAGAGGTTTTTAGGGCAGTGGAAATACTTTGCGTGACATTGTAATGATGGATATGTGTCATTATACTTTTGCCTAAACCTACAGAACGTACACCACCAAGAGTGAACTCTAGGTAAACTATGGACTTTGGGTAATTATGACATGTCAGTATAGGTTCATCCTTGGTAAAAAAAAAAAAAAAAAAATACTGTTCTGGTGAGTGATACTGATAATAAGGGAAGCTATATATGTGTAGGGGCAGGTTGTATACGGGAAATCTCTGTACCTTCTTCTCAATTTTTGTTACAAACCTAAAACTGCTCTGAAAAGATAAATTATTTTTTTAATTGCATGTTATTGTTTTACAGCTTTAAAATGTTCGAAGTAAATGTTAAAATTCCATATATATATATATATATATATATATATATATATATATTGCAGAAGTGTGTGTGTGTATATATATATATATATATATATATATATATATATATTCTTCCATTCAAATTATTGTTTTATAAAAATGATAATGTTAGCTTTCGGCGCATTCTGACCGAGGCAAGCGGTTAGCAAACCCTCTGTGAGGCACGGTGGGAAACGTGAACTTGGGTTTGAAAACAGCTGCTGCTGCACTCGTGCTGAGCAGCAGAACAGCCCCCTTACATCATAGTGCCTTTTTTTATTTGAACTTTTTATGATGGCAAATCTCAAACACTTGCTAGAGTACCAGAGCATAATGGGCCTCTGTGTACCAATCAGCCACCACACTCAACATTGATTAACTGGTGGTTGGTCTTGTTTGATTTTTACTCGCACAAAGTCCCCGGATTATTTTATAGCAAATCCCATCTGTGATAATCCCCCCTGAGGTGGCTCCCAATGATCCTCACCTCCTGGAAGGCCTTTGTGTATTCATCTCCCACATTGAATCAGGGATATTTTGTATAACCTGTAAAAGACTGGGAAAATGTTGGCTTCTGAGTTCCAAGGCTGGGGCCACAAACATATTATGGCTTCCTCATTGGTCTCTTGGATTGCTCTCTGTAGGGCAAAGCTGAGACTACGCCGAGGTAAACAAGGCACCCCAAACACAAAATCTGGGGAGGCTTTTGGTCTCAGGTGCTGACCCTCCACTCGTACAGCCCTGAGCATGAGTGCCTCCTTCAAGTTTGCCCTCCAGGTGACTCGCTTGCCTCCCTCCAGTCCCAGCCCTGGTGGGGGCAGCCAGCTGCCTGCCATTCCATGAGGACACTAACACATCCTTGTTGAGAAGCCCATATGGTGAGGAACAGAGGTCACTCACCAATAGACAGCACTGACTTGCCAATCATGGAAGAAGCAGATCCTTCAGCCAAGGTCAAGTTTTCAGATGACTGTAGCTCACGAGAGAACCTCGTGACAGAAGCTAGCCAGAACAGCCCAGCCAGACTGTCTCAAAATCCCTGCCCACATAGCTGTGGGCGATAACACAATGTTATTTAAGCCACTAGGTTTGGGGATCATTTGTTATGTCGCAACAGAAGTAGGTGCTGCCCTAAAAAGAACTCAAAATGTGGGAGTGGGCTTGCAATCAGGCAAAAATGCAAACTGGAAGGACCCAGAGGAGTGTATGAATGAAAACCCAACGGGCCTCAAGGGGGCAGGTAAAAGAAACCTCACGGCCTTCCTGGAGGCTGACCATAAAGGTTTATGGGAAAATGAAGAAAATATCATCAGAAACCAGAAGAAAGGAGGTTCTTACTATTTAATAGCAGAAAGTTTAGCCACACTGTCACCCATAGCAACTGGGAAAGTAGAAAATCTACCTAATTAACTGGATGACCTGACGAATGGGATTTTTTTTTTTTTTTTAGGCACAGTTAAATATGTTTCCCGGCTTCTTCTAGCTGCCTATAGTAAAATACAAGACAAAAGAGATCAGCTGAAAATATAACTCTAAAACATTAAGTTGTCAGAACTGGCCAGACTTGAAAATTCCTAGACTCTCTAAATAAAAAAAAAACAATGCTAAACTTCATAAATGTCTTCTGGGCACAAAAACAGAGTCTCAAGTTAAGAAAACATGATTTAAAGATTAAACCATGGTTGGACTGTAAAATCTTTTGTGAACACATTAAAAAGATCTAAGGCAGTGCCTCAGATAACTATTCAAATAATAAGGCTTCTAAGAATTTTCAGAGGATTGTTCTTAGGCACTCTCAGGCAAAACCCAAGTATTGAGAGCTTATTTCAAAGAGATTTTGGGGGTGTTAATATGTCTAATAAAATAAACTCCAGTGGTTACCAGAGGGTAGCGGGTAGAGGGATGGGGGAAGTAGAGAGGGAGAAAAAAATTTAATCATTTCTTCAATTAAATAAATAAATATTTTTTAAATAAACAAACTCCAATAAGATTTGTTAAAGACCCACAAAGTTTTATTAAAGATAATCGAATTAGCAAAAACACCACCAGTTTGGACTAATAGTACAGATTAAGAGGTCTTTGATGCCCCAAATTCCACAGACAGAAAGTAGTCTAAGAAAAGTACCCAGCAGTAAAGATATTACATTTCAGGGAAAAGGAAAGATGGTACAGAGGGAGGAACATGAGCCATAGTGAATCTTCTAAGGCCTTGAGCCCTAATCGAGGAACTAACAACACGTGCCATGTTGGGTTTCAGAATCCACTGCTGCGGATCAGTGGTTCCCATGTGTCTCCCATCCTCCCATTTTTCAATAAGAAGACCCTATCCTATGCCCGTTTCACCACTGTATGTTGACAAGGGAGTGGATAACTAAAAAGTTAGTCCGTAGGTCTTCAGATGAAGAGTAATCGTACTTTGGGAACTTGGAGATGGTTTAGATGATGAGTTTGAGTTGATGCTGTGATGGTGTGAGATTTTTGAGGACCTTGGAGGTGGTGAGTATATTTTTCATGTCAGAAGAACTGAATCACTGGGGATCAGAGGGCAGGCTATGGTAGATAGCCTTCTGACCCCGAAAAACTGTGGAAGATAATGAAAGTTTACTATTGTTCTGAGCTACTACATTTTGAAAGATTATTATTACACATTGGTAAAAACTAATACATCATCTATAAACATTTCACTATTTATCTCTAAAGGATAAGAACACTTTTTTATATTCTAATTTGAAAATACTTGTAGATTCACAGGAAGTTCCAAAAAAAAGATGTCCAGTGTATCCTTCACCCAGCTTCTCCCAGTGATAACGTCTTACGTAACTATAGTACAATAGCAAAACCAGGACACTGGCATTGGCACGTTATCACCTAGACTACAGATCTGATCAGATTTCACCAGTGTTTACAAGCACTCCTGTGTGTGTGTGTGTGTGTGTGTGTGTGTGTGTGTGTGTGTGTGTGTGTGTTTCAAAGTTACGGGATAGCGCTCTATAAGCAAACATGAGGAACTGATCACCATAAAAATCAGGGTTGTTCTTAACGTTCATGAGAGAGAAGCAGGTTGTGGTTGGCAAGAACACCCAGGGGGCCTCTGAGGCACTGGCACAATAGCGTATGCACACGTATGTGACACGTACTTCGTTTCATTGCAAAAGCAGGTTTTAAAATGCAGGTAAAGTTTGTTTCCAAGAAGGCTGTGGATATCCTAAACAAACTCCAAACCTTTCTACATTAAAATACCTAAAAATTACTGGATTAAAAAATATTTTAAGCACATTTTGTAAATTTACATGTTTCATATCCACTTTATATGTTTATATGATACATATTTATATATGCCTAGGTGTACATACATATGTTCACATATTGAAAACCACAATGAGATACCACTAGACACCCACCAAATAGGCAAAAATTGGGGAAAGCTGAACAAAACCATCAATGTCAATGCTTGAAGGAGCTATCAAGAAAGTAAAAAGTAGCAGAAATCTGCTGAAGCCAAGGTCAAAATCGGATACAGGGGTGAAGGAGCCCTGAGGTTAATTAATAAAGCGGGTATGAAACATGTGATCCTTCCTTTGGTCCTGGGTGGAAGGAAGGAAATCTCCTATGCGAACTGTGGCCTAGCATCGGCCTTCACCTGGCTGTTCTATCTTACATTTACTCTTTAGCTTTTTGCTCTGTGCCCCCCAAAATACTTGTGTCCAGATCACTAGTGACCTCAACACTACAAATCTGCTGGTTAGTTCTCAATCGCAGCATGCTTGATCTCTCACTTAAGTGTTTTATTGAGATGAGATTCACGTTAACATAAAATTAATCGTTTACAAGCACAATTCAGTAAGTGGCATTGAGTCCATTCACGATGTCGTGCAACCACCCCCTCTGTCAAGTTCCAAGACATTTCATCACCGCCACTTCTCACTCCCCAAGCCCCCGGCAACCACCATTCTGCTCTTCGTCTCTGTGACTTTACGGGTTCTGGATATTCTATATATGTGGAATCACGCTCTTTCACAGAACTTAATGCAGCCGATTCTTCCTCTTCCTTCAGACACCTTTTTCATGTGGCTTCCAGGAGAGAGCATACTCCTGGTTTTCTTTAGATCTGCCTCTACTTATTCCCCAGCTGACTCATCCAGTCACATGGTTTTAAGTTGTATCCAAGTGCTGATCCCCCCACGCTTTTATCTGTAGCCACCATTCTCCCCAAACTGCAGACTCACATATCCCATAGTCTACCTAGCATCTCCGCATACTGGCATGCTTTTCATGCACATCCAGGTGTGAGCTCCCCATCTTCCCTTCAAGGCCCTCTCTTTCCATCGCCTTCTCCACTTACTTCACTTCAAGTTCTTCGTCCAGTTACTCCAGGAGAAAACCTTGGGAGTTTTCATCCTTGATGCTTTTCTTTTTCTCATATTCTACATTTAATGTCAGCAAATCCTATTGGTTCTCTTCAAAGTAGATGCAGAATCTGGCCACTTCTCATCACCTCCGCAGCTGTCATTCTGGTGCAGCCACTCTCCTTTCTCACCAGAGTTTTTGCAATGACCCTCTAATCTGTCCTGCTCCTGTCCTTGGGCCTCTCCAGTCCATTCTCAACACTTCATTCTGGGGGAGCCCTGGTTGCATTAGTCAGGGTTCTCCAGAGAAAAAGAACCAATTTTATCTATCTGTTTATCTATCTATCTATCTATCTATCTATCTATCTATCTATCTATCTACATACCTACCTACCTACTTATCATCTATTATAAGAAACTGGACTTTGCTCATGCAGCTATGAAGGCTCACAAGTCTCATGATCTACTACTTATCTGCAAGCTGGAGACCCAAGAGAGCCAGTGACGCAGCCCCAGTCAAAGACCTGAGAACCAGGAGAAGCCATCAGCGTGAGTGCCAGCCCAAGCACAGAAGACCAATATCCCAGCTCAAACAGTCAGGCAGAGAGAATTCTCCCTTCCTCTGCTTTTGATTCTACTCAGGCCCTCAGAGGATTGGTTCATGCCTATCCACACAGCGGGAGGGCCACCTGCTTCACTCAGTCCACTGATTCACATGCTCATCTTGTTCAGAAAAACACTCTACCAGACACACCCAGAAATAATGTTGAGCCAGATATCTGGGCATGCCCTGATCCAGTCAAGCTGACACAAAAAGTAACCATCACCTTAGTAAAACATAAGTTAAAGCATTTCTCTGCTCGAAATCTTCTAATGTTTTCCTAACACTCTTAGGATAAAATGCAGATTCTTCGGCGTGGCCTAGAAGGACCTATATTATCTGAGACCTCACCTCCAATCATTCTGGCTCTTCTGCTACTGCAGTCCTGGCCCCACACGCCCCATCCTCAAGATCTCTGCACTTATCGTCCCCTCTGCCTAAAGCATCCTTCCTCTCCCCATCCTCATCCCAAAACTTCATCCCATCTCCTCCTTCCCTGCTTTGTATTTTTCTGTAGTGCTTACCAATTTAGAGGCCAAGAATTTGACTTATTTTATTTGTCTCCTCTTACTAGATGATAAACTCCTCTTACTAGATGATAAACTTCACTTTTGTTCCCATCCCCAGCATCTAGATTTGTGCCAGGCACATAGTCAATGTACAATACATATTTGTTGCATCAATCAATGAATGAATTTCCCGAAAGATAGTTTAAAAAAGAAAAGGAGGTTGTAAGGATCAAGAGAAAAATTCCTTATTGTTCATAGAAAGGAGAAACCTTTTAAGAATCCCACTCTCCCCATTCTCTACTCTTAAAAAGCCCACAGGTGTCTGTAGAAGAGAGTGATGTGATCTTGTGAATTCAGTCCTAGACCTGTCTCTGCTCCTACCCATGAATAATCTACAGACTTCTTTATTAACACATTAAATAACAATGTGTGAAATTAAACCCAGCCTGCTTACTCTACGTCACAAGGCCCTGCGGGATCCTGCCCAGGCCTCCCTCTCAAGCTTCATCTTAAACAGCTCTCCCTCATACACCCATGATCTAGCCATCCCATTGTGAACATTAGCCCTGATATTGCCACTACCCAGAAATATTCTCTCCACGTGCTCCCTGTAACCTCACCCTCCACAATCCCCTTGTCCTGTGGCTGATGTCCTGTTCCCATCTTTCAGGTCTTGGTATAAAAGTCTTCCCCTCTGAAAGTCTTCCCTGGTCACCCTGAATAAACTAGGTCTTGTCCTTCTCCACATGGTACCTCATTCTTTTCCTGCGTAATATTTATAGTAATATAATTTTATTTTCGACAATTATAATTTGTGCAATTTTAATTATGCAAATTTGTAATTTGTGTGATGTGTGTATATTATTTGTTTATTTATTTAGTGTCCATCTCCCCTCCATACATGCGCAGATTGCATCTATCTGTTTCCTTATTGTACGCCTGCTACATGGCAGGTGCTTACATATTTGTTAAATGAATAAATGCAGTGGCCTACCTTGTGGATTAGGGTGGCTAGTGGGGAGGAGCAGAGACAGGATGTGGGTTGGTGGGGACCTTAGGAGGTTTCAGCAGGTGCTCAGTAGCGAAGGGACTCATCTCTAGGAGAAGCTTAGCATTCTAGACAACATGGAAAACACCAGAATTGGCCTGATGTACTCAGAGGAACTTCCAAACAGGTATGGGAATAGGAAGTCCCATGCATCATCCGGAGTCAATTCATGAAAAAACTACATTCTGTGCTCTATAAACAAAAGGATCCAGCAATACTGGTTGTACTTGTCAAACCAGTTATAGTACACAAACATACATATACACAACACACATTTATTTTTAAGCACTAAGTGCCTCCTGCTGCTGGAAGATAAAAATGCACAGAGGCTCACAATTTCATTCTTCAGATCTGTTCAGTAAGGAATTATAATCATAGGACAACGAGCTGAAAAGGAAAATAGGAATCTTCTAATGAATGTCACAAAATCCCTAGGGAAAGCCTGTAGGGGCCGAGCAGGTGATATAAATGAGGGGTGTCAGGTGATTGAGAGGCAGGGCTATGAGGACATGGGAGTGCATTCAGCCCCCTAGGGTGTTCTAAGTTTAAAATATATATATATATATATATGATTTACTTTTAAAAAATAATAGCTTCTTAGGGTACATACAAGAGAGGATTCATTGAATAATAAACCTCCCTCTCACTCCTATTGCTTAGGCAAGTTCCCTTGTAAAGAAAGTGTCTCTCTAGAAACAGACTACCCATAAAAGATTTTTGTATATTAATGAGAGCATATCATAAACACCATTTTCTCTTTTTTAAAAAAACAATGTATATTAGTCTACAGCCATGCTGCCCTGAACAAGCCCTATCCCGTCTGATCTCGGAAGCTAAGCAGGGTTGGGCCTGGTTAGTACTTGGATAGGAGACCACCTAGAAAGACCAGGTGCTGTAGGCATAAAATATTTTTAAAAAATAATAAATTGTAAGCTGACAAGGTCCTTGCAATCTGTGAGGTCAACCAAGGGTTGCCTCTCCTAAAACAAACAAACAAACAAACAAAACAACGTATATTATTAAGATTGTAGAGCTTTTCTCCTATCCCTGCAAAAGAACTTCTGTTTTTTTTTAAATAGCCCATAATATTTTATTGGATAAATTTATGGAGATTTTTTAAATCAATGAACATTTAACTTGTTTCCAATATTTGCTATTATAAGCAATGTTGTTCTTAATATAACTGTGTATGTCATTTCCCTTATCTGTAGGCTAATTTCCTAAAAGTGGAATTACCTTCTTAAAAGGAATATCTATTTTTTAATTGTTTTAATTGAGCTATAACGTACAGGGCTTTCACACTTATAATCAACACCAAAGTCAGACATAGAATATTATCAGCACCCTAGAAGCCACTGATCATTTCTAGTCAATATCTCTCCCCTGCCAAGGTAACTACTATTACAACTTCTATAATCTTAGATTAGCTTTGCCTGTTCTTGACCTCCATATAAATGGAATTACACAATGGAATTATGTAGTCTTTGATGACTGGCTTCTTTTAACTCAACAACATGACTGTAACTCAACCATGTCTGATCCATTCTTGATGTTGCCTGTAGTTATGGTTTCTTGTTGTTCATTGTACATGTCTTTTAGTGGACACTCCATTTCCCTTGAGTGGAATTGCTGGTTCATAGGGTAGACCTATGCCAGGTCATAGAGCAGGCCTATGTTTAGCCTTAAGAGATGGAGTCCAAGTTTTCCAAAGCGGCTCTATCACTTACGCTCCTGTCAGAAGGCTCCACGTTCTCATTAGCACTTCGTATTTTCATCTTTTTAAAACATTTTAGCCATTCTGGTGAACATGTAAAAGTATTTCATTGTGCTTTTAATTTGCATTTTTCTAATGATTTCTCCTCCTATTTGTGTGCTTGTATTTTCACTCCCTTAATTTTTTTAATTTTTATTTTTCAATTAGAGTTGATTTTCAATATTATTTTATATTAGTTTCAGGTACACAGCATAGTCATTAGACAGTTACCTTAATTTTTTTCTGATAAAAAGAAATTTCATCAAAATTTAAATAAAATCCAAATTATCTACCTTTTTTTTGCAGTTAGTATTTTGTGTGTGTGTCTCATTCAAGGCTTTTTTGGTCTGTTCCAGGTCATCAAGATGTTGTCCTGTTTTCTAGATGAAGCTTATTCTTTTATATTTCACACTTTTATCTACAATCTTTTTGGAATTAATGGAAATAATTTTATGTATGGTGTAAAGTAAGAGAGTCCTAGTTCTTTTGGGTTGTTATAACACAAATACCATATACTAACTAGGTGGCTTATAAACAAGAGAAATTTATTCCCACAGTTCTGGAGGCTGGGAAGACCATGATGGAGGCACTGGACGATTCAGTGTCTGGTGAGGTTCATAGTCATCTTCTCACTATACCATTATATAGCAGAAGGGGTGAGGGCGCTCCTCCACGAGCTTGGGTCACTTTTATAATGGTGTTAATTCGATTCATGAGGTTTCCAGCCTCATAACCTCTTCACCCCCTAAAGGACCCATCTTCAAATACTGTCACATTGGTGATTAGGATTTCAACATATGAATTTGTGGGGAACACAAACATTCAGTCTATAGCAAGGGGTTAAGATTCCTTTTCTTCCCATGTGGATATCAAACTCAGCCAGGGGTTTGTGCATTTTAAATCTTGATATACATTTAAATTTCGATATACATTATACATTGACCCATCCCCATAGAGGTTGTATCAATTTACATTTCTACCAATAATATGTAAGAATACCTATTTCTCCACTGTTGTCAACACACTGTGATTGTATTTTTATGTTTTTTTAAAAAATTAAACATTATGCTATGGCCAAAACAAAAACAATTGAGGTTGCAAACTTAGGATCCCTAGTTCTAGTTCAGCATCTTCATTTCATAAACGAAGCCTGAGAATAGGAGTGGTTTGCTCAAGTTTGCATAGCTAGAAACTAGAGAACCATGATCAGGATCAAGGTCTTCTGACGTTCAACCTAGATTTATTCTAGTTAACTACAATCTCTTTTTTTTGGGGGGGGGTAGATAAAGAGATATTAAGTCACTTGAAACTACTTGACAGGCAAATAAGAACCCAGGTTATCTGATTTCTGCCTCTACCATGCTATCTCAGTTCACTGGACATTATTATCCATTAATTACTTCAACTTCTTTCATTCTCACCCCTTCGATGGTTAAGAGCATTGTTTCTGGAGTCACAACTTACTCTGTGTGTGACCATAGGAAAGTTACCAAACCTCTCTGAAGCTCACTGTCTTTATCTATAAAATGGAGGAATATATTAATCAGATTTCATTAGGTAAAGCTGCATAAGAAATAATCACAAATCTCAGTAGCAAATAATTTTTCACTCATGTGACATGTTAGATGCGGGCTGCTTCATATCTCTTTTTCCTTCTAGGACCCAGAGGGAGGGAGGGAGGGAGCAGACCCATCTGGGACAGGCCATCCTCATGAAGGATGGGGTGGGGGGAGGAAGAGAGCTGGTAGAAATCATAATGGCTCTTAACACCTCTGCTCTGATATGGTGAAAGGCACATTCCATTTGCCAAAGCAAGTCACATGGTAAAGCCTGACATCAGTGAGTCTAGAAAGGACTCTTACAGGATGCACTGCAGTCATCTGTCAACAGGTGGTGATATATAATCCTTAACAGGAAGAGCTACTTAATAGTTGAAAACAACAATATTACCTACTACAGAATGATGACAGTACCTTTTTTTACAGCTGTTGTGAGAATTAAATGAGGTGAAGCACATTTAATGTCTAACACAGTATTCTGCACTTAATAAAGGCACAGTAATTGTTAGATGCTGCTATTATTAGTAGTATTACCTCCCCCCCCCCCAGGGCTGCTGAAAGTTTTTCTGTCTCCTAGAATGGGCTAAACTTGACTTAAGAAGAAGAAAAGGAATTATAATCACTCTCACTATTTATTTTGCAGGCAGTAAGTCATTAAGTCTAAGGGCACAGGCTTTGGAGGAATGTGGACTACTTATTAGAGTGGATGATCTTAGATAAATTACTTAACATCTCTGATCCTTAGTTTCCTCAGGGATCTTGGGGACTTGTCATTAGGCTAAATTAGCCCAATCCTGTGCATATGCAGAGTATTTGTTGAATTACTGCGTGTGGATTTTAGACTAATTTCAAACACGCCTTTTCCATTTTTTGGTCTCAGCTCAAAAGTCACCTCCTCAGAGATCTTCCCTGACTACACACCATTTAAAGTGCTTCCCCCATCTCCAGTCACTTCTCACTGTTTTCTTGTCTTTACAACTCTGGTAAGATGCTGAAATTGTCTTGTTCATTCATCCATTCATTTCATATCCGTCTCTGTCACTAGAAAGGAAGCTCCATGAAATCAAAGGATCTTGTTTGCTGTATTCCCATCTCCTGACCTGGGCCTCAGCATCCTCACCCATAAACTGCGGGGCGGAGGAAGAAGAGAGAAAGGTGAAAGCTGGCAGGTCCACCTGAGCCACACGCCCCGCCCAACTCAGGCTTTCCAGGCGGGGCACAGCCTCTGTCACTCACCTGGGCCTGAGCGGGGCCACGCCCAAAGTGGGCGTGGCCTCCAATGTTGTGGCGGCCGCGTGCAGGCTTTCGTCAGTGGGCGGTGAGTTACGTCACGACGCGGGTGGGAAGAGGGCGTGGCCAAGCGCGAGGGCCCCGCGGCCGCCGGCGCCGCCGCCTGAGTAACCTCCAGGTGGCAGCCCTCGGCTGCCGGCCGTTCAGGCAGCTCGGGAGCCACTCTGTTTTGGGGTCCTCGCAACCCTTCCACGTCTCCCGGAAGAGTGGTAGGGCCGTGGCAGGGACGGGGCCGGGTTTCCTCAACCTCTGCCCTGTCCCGGGCGGCTGCTGAGGGGGCGGCCCAGGAGGGCGTCGGGGCCGTGGTGCAGCCTCTCCAGGGTCTTCAGGTGAGGCGGCGGCGAAGGCCCCCCTGGGCAGGACGGGTTCGCTTGGGGCGTTAACGGCCTGACTGCGTTCCCTCGGCGGAGACTCTAGTCTCTGCGCCCCGGAGGGCCGGGGAGCTGAGGAAGGAGCGGGAGAGCCCCCTGGGCCTCGGCCGTCTTGGTTAGGTGCCTCCCCTTTCCTTCCTCCCTCCAACCCCCAGGGTGATTTGTCTGCTCGGGAATTCCCCCTCCCGAGGCTCGAGAAGGTGGGTGGGGAGCGAAATGGGTAACTGCGCTCGCCTTCCCGGATCCACAGACTGACATTCCCTGCGACCGGCCTGCCGCCTTCTGCGTTGACACCTGGCCTTCCAGCAGGCCCTGCCACCGCCACCCCACACACTGTCACTGAGAGGGTGACCCTCCCCACCTCCGCGTGAGCAGTGCCTGAGGAATTATTTGAGGGTTTTGTACCTCTGAATTCCGATGGACATGTTTGCCAATGGGGCAGATGCCCAAGGCCTATCCTCGTGTTTTTAATCGGGTGGTCGATCATTCTTAAGCCACAGGCTTCAGTTTTAAAGACCTGTTAACTTTAAAGTGAGCAGCACCATGTAAGAAATTAATAAGTGCTTTTTGAGTGTTTTATTAGGAGAGATAATTTACTTGAGAACAATACATTACATCTCTAGGGAGTTTTATGTTACAGAGCATCTCAGCTCTCCGTTTTCATTTGATTTCACATAAACACTGAAATACACAGGCAAGTAGTAGTCCCATTTCATGAGAAACAGGTTTAGAGGGTGAGTTTTCTTCTTCTTAAGGTTCTTCAGATACAGAGAAGCTAGATGGGAAAGGCAGGGATTAAAAAGTGGGTTTGGCTGACTTAGATTTGAGTATCTGAGCTGCCATTTAAACTCTGGGATCTTTCTAAACCTTTTCCCCATTTGTGGAAAAGGAATATTTGTAGTGCCACTTACTGCATAATGTGGTTGTGAAAATTGGGTAATAAAGAATGCACAGCATCTAACATTCAGTATATTTATGGGTGCCTACTGTGTGCTAAATGCTGGGAATTCATTGGTGAGCAAAATAGACAGGGCTTTTATTCATCTACTCACCTTCCCCTCCACCCCCCATAAGGAGAGACAGAAAAAAAATTACAAAATATAAAATGAGGCTGTGAGAGAGAATAGTGTGTGAAACAGAAAATGATAAAACCTAATTTAGGTGGAAAGAAAGAGAACTTTGGGGAGCAGATGGCATTCAAGTGGAGATTAAGAACAAGAGTTAACTATAAAAGAGTGTTCCAGGCAAAAGGAACAGTGTGCACATTCAAGAAATGTTTAACTTTTTCATACAGTACTCTTTTTTTATCATAAGGATTAATTCATCATTATTCTGGTTCATTGTGGCAGGCCAGAAGCACTCAAATATGTATCAGATGAATGGCTATGCAATCTTATTTTTTTTTATTCTGAATCTAGCTTAACGTGCACATAGTAGATACTGAATATTTAACTTATTGAGATGTACTTTAGATAGATTATGTACACACCTAAATTATCCATAATAGTGCTGCATTTTAACATGAAGGTAGAGTTTGTATTAATCAGAAGTTTCTTCAGATTTTAGTACCTTAAACTTCAAGGAATTACTGTTTTTATTTGGTGGTTCTGAAGTTTTGCCATATTGATTATTTGCTATTTGGATGCTTTGCTACATTAACATTTGTCTTGCTGAAATAAGAGAAATTACAATAATGGTAGTTGTAATTATGGTAATAGCAACTACTAAAATGAGTGCCTGCTGTGTGCCAGGCATTTTGTGAGTGTTTTTATACATTATTTCATCTTAAAACTGTCCTATAATGTAAGTACACGTATATCCTCCTGTTTTTAATAGATAAAGTTACTTAGTTTCAGTTAAGTAATTTGTTCAGGGTTACAAAGCTAGTAAGAGGCAGGGTTAGGCATTCAACCCAGACTATCTCATTCCAAAGCCTACTCTTAACTCTTATGTTCTGCTGTTATGCCACACTGTTCACTTTATGTCCTTTGTACAGGTTCACCAATAGGATTATTCTGCTGCCATCATGTCTTGGTTTGCTGACCTTGCAGGAAGAGCAGAAGATCTTTTAAACCGAGTTGACCAAGGGGCCGCAACAGCTCTCAGTAGGAAAGAGAACACCAGCAACATCATATATAGCAAAAATAATGACTATTCTGAACTTCACCAGCAAAATACCGATCTGACTTATCAGACTGGACCCAAAGATAATTATATTTCCTCAGCAGCTGATAACATTAGAAATCAAAAAGCTACCATCTTAGCAGGCACTGCAAATGTGAAAGCAGGACCTAAGGCATCAGTGGAGGCCTCCCATCCTGTTGAAAACGCATCTGTTCCTAGGCCTTCATCCCAGTTTGTTCGGAGAAAAAAGTCAGAACCTGATGATGAGCTGCTGTTTGATTTTCTTAATAGTTCACAGAAGGAGCCTACCGGGAGGGTAGAAGTCAAAAAAGAAAGAGGCAGGACACCTGCCCTTCAGAGTTCTCGAACAGCAAGTGTCACTTCTATGAACACCAATGTAACTGTCATCAGAACCAGTGAAGAAAGTCCTGCTGGGAGCCAAAGCCATGGTAGCTAATCAGTCCTTTGTTGCTTTTAGAGTTAAACAAATTGGATGTGTCATCATAGCTTAATACATTCTGGTAGTTTTTCTCATCCTCTGTCTTGTTACCTGTTCTAGCTGGTAACTCTGAAATGCATGGTGTAAAGAAGGGAGACAGCATGGAATACTATTAGTCGATATACAGTTACAGTAGGGACCTCTGCATATTGTCTGTAGGGTAATTACCCACCCCAGCATCTGAGAAATTACATCTGAAATGATTTCCTATGCTATTTTAAGACACAAAAAAGACATTTTTAAAGTCTGAAAGAAAAATAATTTTGGATTTGGGACTATCTCAATTCATTTCTTTTTATCATTGAGACAATGACAGGAGGCTATACTTCACATATATTCTTGATTGTCAGTTTTATGTGTGTGTGTGTGTGTGTTTTTTCTGCATCCCCCAGAAGTAATGCTGAGAGGGGTGTGGAAGCATAAAGGGGAAAGTAACTAATTGCCAAGTTTTCAGGTAATTTAAGCTGTCAGCGAATATTCTAGGGGCAAATGAGAAACGGGCTAGGGCAGGGTCTCTCGATCTTGGGACTGTTGACATTTGGGCTTAATAATTCTTTGTTGTAGAGGACTGTCCTGTCCTGTGTAGGATGTTCAGCAGCATCCCTCGCCTCTTAACCCATTGGATGCCTGTAACACCCCCAGTTGTGACAACCAAAAGTGTCTCCAAATATGCCAAATGTCTCTTGGTGAGCAAAATTACCCTTGATTGAGAAGCCCTGGAATTCCTAGAAATGGAATTGCTGAATTGTAGGTTGTGACAATGTTCAGCTACACTAGTAACAAATGCCAGAGTTTTCCTTTTGCTCTGTATTCTCACCAAAATTTGATGCTTTCAATGTAACTTTTTTACTAATCAGGTATGAAAATGTCATTTTTTACTTCTCACATTACTAAATGAGGTTGAACATTTTCAAATATTTGGCTATTTGGATTTCATCCTCTGGGAAGTTCCTGTTCAAGTCTTTTGATCATTCTCCTCCAGTGGACCATTTATCTTTTTCCTCATTGATTCATAGATATTCTTTATATATATTATAGATGGTAATTTTTTCTCACCCTCCTCTAGTTTTACTTTGTTTTCTCCCCGCTCTCTGTATGGTTTCCCAAGGAATAGAGTTCTTAATATAGATGAATTTCTCAGTCTTTTAAAGATTTTATAGTTTTGCCTTTGATATTTAGATGAATAATGTGAGGTAAGCATCTAACTCCCATAAGCATTTTCTCCCATAAGGAAATCAGTTATTCTGGCATCATTTATGGAAAATACTTCTTTTCCCTATTAATCTGCAATACCACATCTGTCATATGCCAAGTATCCATCTACACATTGCTCTGTTTCTGGACATTTAATTCTTTTTCATTGGTTTATTTCTCCATCTTTGTGCCAGTTCCACACTGTCTTAATGTATCTTATAATATGTCTTAATATCTCATAGCAACTTGCACCACCTTGTCCCTCTTCAAGAGTGCATTGGCTATTCTTGGACTTTTGTACATCTATAAGCATTTTAGAATTTGCCAACATTTCCCAGTAATTCTGTTTGTCTTTTTATTGGAAGTCTGTCGCTTCTATATGGACAGTTAGGTGAGAATCAGCATCTTTACAAATGAGTTTTCTAACTCCTTAACATGGTATAACTGTTAAGAACTTTTTCACATGATTATTAATTGTTTATCTTCCTTTGTCAAAGGAAGTCTTTTTGCCCATACAATTATTGTTTTAGTCCATTTTATCATTTAAACATAGTTTTTTTTTTAGCACAAACGATTTTTTTTTTAAGTCAGTGAAAAGTATATTTGCATTATACTTAAAAACGAAATGCATCTGAATTCTTCTTGAGTCTCTGTCTCTTTGAGTAAGGCATTTTAGATTTCGGTTTGGTTTATAATGAGTGCTCTGACCTGTTAGTACTCTCCTTACCTTAAAACCCATAGCTATTCTTTTTTGCCTTTCTAATATTTTCAATGTTGAGATTTCTCTCTTTTTTCAAAAACAATTTAGAGATGAAAGGGAGACCAAGACCCTTTTTACCTAAGTCCAACCACTTAAACTATCTCTGATTTTACTCTCTCTGTAACTGTATTCTTGTGCCGTTACCATTCAGTGTATTCAGACTGAGGATCCTTAAAGCTCTGTAGCTTCCATGTGTGAGAATGAACTTTCATCAGAGGGAAATCTATTGAGAATTTTTACTCTTTATGGCATTTTAGCTTTAGCAGTCAACTTGAGCCCTAACACATTCTACCAAAGTAAGCTACTAATGTCATTGTAGTGAGTGTTCCAATGTAACGAAAATGTGTCACTTTTTAACAGAAGCCTCCAATAATTCAGACTCTGGCCATGAAGCCCAAGAAGATGTTTCAAAGGAAAATGGATCACCCAATGCTTCCTACGCTGATTGCAACCCTATTATTACTGATGACAGCAAATCTCATGAACTGTCTAATCTTCGACTGGAAAATCAACTGCTGAGGAATGAAGTTCAGTCTTTAAATCAGGAAATGGCCTCATTACTTCAGAGAGCCAAGGAAACTCAAGAAGGTAGAGCCCTGTTCACATCATCCAGAATTAGGACTTTAACCTTTCAAAAATAAACTAAAACCTTGACTACATCTAAGCTATTAGAAATATGTTAGATGAGGCTTGTAAAATACTGTTTTCATAGAAATGGCCCAGGTTTAGAAATGGGACCAATCATGCTCCCACCAACCCAGCACAGAGAAGAACATTGGCTTGTTTGGTTACTCTTTAGGAACTATGAAATTTAAGAACTGAGAACAGAACATTAGTAATCGTCTGGTTCAGTTGATTGGTTTATTCTGAATCTTCTAGGGGAACTGTTCATGAACCAAACGTGGGATTCAGCAGAGTAGTGGACACGAGTAGGCAAGGGCACGGTGTAGCTTGCTGCAGGAGACATCAACCGAACAGGGACTTTCTTTTGAATACTACTCTCTGGAACTTTGCAGTGCAGTGGCCCTAGAGTACGAAACCTCAGATTTCTCAGAAATGGGTAATTAAAAAGTAAATAATACCATGACTGAGGTAGTGATGGGGGAGTATGTTAGTGTAATTGTTAAGTGTAGCTGAGAAGAAAATGCAAGAGGAGAAATCTGTCTTGGTTCCTAGGGGTAATTAGAAAGGAGTGTGGGGACCATGGGAAAAGTTTTTTCAGGACCTGGATAGAGGCCCAGAAGAGTGCAATAGGCAGACAGTTTAAGACCTGTTAGACTGACTTTAGAAAAAGAAGTTTCACTTTACCCAGACTAATTTAGACACAGAGATGGAGCTTCTCCTGAGACCCTGTACAGTGTCCTTCAATATTAAAAAAAAATTTGTGCTGGCAAAATGCAATTGCAGATGACATATGAAGGTATGGACATCGGTCCTCTATTGCTCTTTCTGCACCAGTTTCTATGTTAAAAGAATAACATCTTCTTGCCCCAGTAATTGAAAGAAACAGGTTCTGTCTTGTGTTGGTTTTGTTTGTTTCGGTCTCACTAGGGTGGACATTATCTACCCTTGCTTTGGATTTTGCATTCTTTTTTGCCTCTAGCAGAACTTTGCAAATCCACTAACCGTTTTAGCATTGAGAACTTTCTGCTATCTACTGGTTTGGGCTTCCAAATGTTTTATATCTCCCCCCAAAAAAACATTAGAAGAACAGCTAGGTCATGCCCCTTTTCAGCCTATTAACTGTTATATAGATGTGAATGTCAGCCTTGAAAAATGGGTGTCCCATTTGGAGCAAAAGAAATTGAAGATATGTGTAAGTTCCTGATTTTGGCAAGAAAGTATACAGGGATTCAAAGGATTTGTGTGAGCGCTGAAAAAATCTGTTTGCTTGAAAATAAAATTTTGTTTTTGTTTTTGTTTTTTTTTAGAATTGAACAAAGCGAGAGCAAGAATTGAAAACTGGAATGTTGACCATTCAAAGAGTGATCGCATAGCTCGAGAACTTCGAGCCCAAGTAGATGACCTGACTGAAGCGGTGGCCGCAAAGGATTCCCAGCTGGCCGTACTGAAAGTGAGACTGCAGGAAGCCGACCAGCTACTGAGCACTCGCACAGAAGCTTTGGAAGCCATACAGAGTGAAAAGTCACGGTAGCTAATTCTGTTAATAAGAGAAAAATCAGCTAGGATGATTTTCTTTTTCCAGTACAAGTAGTGATAAACACTGTAGTGTATATACTACCTTATGAAAATTTAGCTTTTGGTAATGTTGGAAATGTGTGTGATTAAAAATGGATTTATTATTTAAATCTTGAGATGCCTTGTTAGTAAATTCTGAATTTAAAAATTTCTAAGAGCATAGTGTCATTAATCTTTTGATATATAATGCTATGTGGCATGTGCTTATATTTGGATCCCTAAAAATATAGATGACATTCCATGAAAAGGGAAGATTTCTTAAAGAATATTTGAGTCAAACCATCTTTTCTGTGCTAAAAAGCCAATGCTCTAACAATTATTCTACCTTATCACTTGTACTCTGTGGAAATGAGTTATTTCAAGTCATGTATTTTTGTTTAGAATAATGCAGGATCACAGCGAAGGTAGCAGCCTGCAGAATCAAGCTCTGCAGACTCTTCAGGAGCGACTGCATGAAGCAGATGCCACTCTGAAGAGAGAGCAGGAGAGCTACAAACAAATGCAGGTTAGACTGGGAGCCGGCCAAGGGCTTTCGTTATTCAGACGAGGAAGAGCAACCTTAAGTGCTGTTTCATTAACATGTTCGCTCTGTAAGAAAATTCTGCAGTGCATGTCAGAATTCTGTTTTTGTGACAGAAACCTAATCTTTGACAATTTAGCTTGATCCTTGTTAAATTTATTTAACTTTAGTATTGAAATACAATTAAAGTAGTTAGTACTCGTTAGAGATAGATGTCTTTTCATTTAATTTTGTTGTGCAAATAGCATTATCATTATCTGATTAAATGCTGCTTTGGGGTATCTTATTTATTCTTTCTGATTCCAGTTTAATCTGATTCATTTATTTCAAGAGAAAATTGCACATAATATTTAGAGCTCTACTTATAAATGAACTTTTATGTCTAGTTCAGTGATTCGCAACCCTGTCTACACATTAGAATCACCCATGTAGCTTTTTATACTTTTTGATGCCTGGTATCCACTCTCAGAGAGTCTTATCCCATTCAGGGATGGCATAGGTGTTGCTGTTTTGGTCTTACAGGATTCACAGCTATATCTAATGGGCAGCCAAGGTTTAGAATCACTGGTTCTGGCTGTCTTTTAAACAGGTGAAAATAGTAAATACCAACTAATGTGGAGTTTTAAGAATTTTTATTGATATATTTTATTTAACACAGTATATCCAAAGAGCTATCATCTCAACATATAGTTAGTATTAAAATTTATTGTGAGATATTTACATTATTTTTTATATACTGATTTTTTAAAATATGGTATATTTTATACTTAATTCGGTCATTAAATTTCTTCGGAGATTTTGATCTGTATTTAAATTTCATAAAATTTACAAGTGAAAAAATAAATTCACATGCCCAAGTTGTTCTAAACATACTCAGAAGTTTTCCAATAATAGTTTCTCAGAAAGTTAAACATAGAGTTACTATATAACCCAGCAGTTCTACTCCTAAGGTATATACATATCCAGGAGAATTGAAAATATATGTTCACACAAAGACTTGTACACAAATGTTCAAAGCAGCATTATTCATAATAGCCCCAAACTGGAAACAATACATATGTTTATCACTTGCTGAGTGGGTGAACAAAATGTGGTATATCCACATAAGGAGATATTATTTAGCCATAAAAAGGAATGCAGTGTTGATTCATGCTATAACATGGATGAACCTTTAAAACATTATGCTAAGTGAAGGAAGGCAGACACAAAAGACCGCCACATGTACGATTCCATTTATATGAAATGTCCAGAACAGGCGAATCTCTAGAGAAGAAAAGTAGAACAACGGTTGCAAGGGGCTTGGAGGGAGGAAGAAATGGGTAGATTTCCTTTTGGGGTGAAGATATTCTGGAATTAGATAATGGTGATGGTTGCACAACTCTGCTAATATACTAAAAAACACTACATTGTACACCTTAAAAGGGTGAACTTCATGGTATGGCAATTATATCAATAAATTTATTGTTAATTATTAGATTTTATGTTTAAATTTAATTAAAATGAATAAACTTAAAATTCCAATCTCAGTTGCATTAGACACATTTCACATGCTCAGTACACATTAGCAGGAGTTGGTGATGGGGCTTTTGAGAATAAAGGTAAAATGTAAATCTCAGAATTTGATAGGCTAGTAAGTGACAGGCCCTGTGTTTTTTAGAGTGCGCTTTAAAAGTTTCTTAAGCTAAACAGTTACTTTGAATAGCTTATTAGAAAATTCGAAATAAAGGAAAAACGTTATCCGTGCTCTTAGAAAAGATAAAGCTGTTTACTTAAGACTTCCATTTGTTTTCTAATACACTTTCTGCTTTTCATTAATCAGCTAGTATCAGATCAGATCTGGTATTCAAGACACCAGATTCACCTGGGAAATTTCTTAAAAAACAGATTTTTGAGTCCAGTCTTGGAAATTCCAATTCAGTAAGCCTGGGGAAGGCCTTATGTGGCTCTATTTTTAACAGACTTTCTAATAAAGTTTTATGCATTGTCATGTTTGGGAACTACAGCATCAGATTTGCTATTCTCCAGTTCCTAACAAAAGAAGAATATTTTTACCTGCCTATTCTGTGTTGGGTTGAGTTAATAAATCCTATAATATATCTGAATGTATGGTTGCAAAATCTCAAAGTAAAATGACATAAGTGCAATAAAAAAATTTGTCACAGAGTGAGTTTGTGGCACGCCTTAATAAAATGGAAGTGGAACGTCAGAATTTGGCAGAAACAGTTACTCTGGCAGAAAGAAAATACTCGGATGAGAAGAAAAAAGTTGATGAGCTTCAGCAGCAAGTCAAGATGTATAAGTCCAATGTGGAATCCTGCAAGCAGGAATTAATTGACTACAAGCAAAAGGCTACTAGAATACTCCAGGTACGCATGTATGTGTTCGCATGTTAAGCTGTGCCAGTAAACTGGGAGACACTGGGAGACTCTGTGTAGATATGTGAGATTTTTTGTCCGTGTTGATTAACTAGGGTAGCTCACTTCACATGCCTTACTCTACTTAGAAATAGTATAAAAAGGATGAAATGTCTCGTTTCTACCCCTTTTCTTTTTATTTAAAATTCATTCTACTACTACCTAGTTCAGATCTTCAACTTATCACCTTAATCACTATGAGAATATTAATGTTTGTTGCTAAATAATCATTTTATTCTTCCTTGTTGATCCTCTGTTGAATTTTTTAGAACTAGGCTTGGCCTCATCTAGCTTTTTCTTCCCTCCTTTAGATCTAAGGTGACTTTACCTTCTTCTTTACTAAAAAAAGACTGCAGCCAACTAATGTAGTTCTCAACCTCTCTTTCCTTTGTCTCTCAGGTCAGGGAAAAAGTGTCCTTTCTTTTTTTTCCTAGGGTGATTTTTCAGCCTGTGCTTTGATTTCACCTCCACCCACCTCATTTAAGCCCATTCTCCACAGTCTGTCCTCTCCCTCTGTGTCTTTCTCTCTGCTGCCCTCTTCTGGCTCAGCTAAACTCAAGAGCACGTGCGTGCTTCATGGAAGAACGAAGACTGGATCTGGAAAGCCTGCCTGGGTTAAAAAACAATCCCTTTGTCTCTTTTGACCACTCTGATCCATTTCCTTGTCCTTCTTTCTTTCAACGTCAGATTAATCAGAATTACTGTATATATGCTGTCTTCATTTTAGAACTGTTAATTCCGTTCTGTAATTTCTGTCCCCACCACATTGCAGAATTGCCTTCTCAAAAGTCTTTACTGACCTAAATATGTATTTTCTGCCCTTTTCTTAGTTTCCACCCACTTCGATTTTGGTAGAGCATTTTGACAGTTTTAACTCCCCTCCCCTCCTGAAACTCTTGCCTTCTGATGCCACCCACACTGCCTTAGCACACTTTGTCCTCTCTTAACTACCATCTCTGTCTCTGTTCACCCTCTTCCCAATCTCCAGAGGAAGGGACCTCTCAAATTGAGGCTTGAACCCTCTCTTTTTATTCTTTCTTACTTTGCATTATCATATACTCACTCTGCTTCTGTTACCTTGATGTGATTTCAGCATGTCTGGAACCCTAACTTCTGACCCCAGTTTCTAAATGCCTGCCATGCTTCATTACATGGAATGTCTCAACCTCCAAACCAGCTTCTCCATTCTCCTATTTCGGTAAATATTATTGCCATCCTCCCAGGCAGTAGAGCTTGAAACCACAGTGTCATCTTTACTCCACCTTTTTCCTTTAGCCCCCACCCCCTATTGGTTATAAACATCTTTTTGATTCCACCTTCATCAAATATTATATCCATTACCTCCATACTCTTCTAATTCTTTTTGTTGTATCACTTCTAATTTGGTGGTTCATTTAAAAGGTACTTTTTGAACACCTAACTATTTACTAGGTGCTATGGTAAGTGCTGAGGATTTGCAAAGCTCAAAAGATGTGTCCTCTTTCTTAAGAGTGTTCAGTTTAGTGGAGAGACACTACGGTAATTATATAATGAAGTTATTGCCTGGGGATGTCGGGGATCACTGGAAATGCTGAATAATGAGGAATTTGAAGGATGAGTATGAAGACCTGTGGTAAAGAGGAGATTTCAGAAAGAACAGCCTGTGCCAGAACTCAGGGGACCTGGGGCAACATGGCATAGTTAGTGGACCACAGCTAGTTCCCTACTGCTGGAGCATAAAGTACTAGAGATGGGCGATAAAAACTCAATGACAGGCAGAAGTCAGATCATGGAGGGCCTTGCATACCATGCAGAAGAATTTTCATTTACTCTTATAGGTAATGGTAGGGGATGGGGAGTGTTTGAGAAATGGAGCAGCATGATCAGATGTGAGTCTAAGAACTATGGCAGTGATGAGGAGGTCAGGGGAAAGTTGGATGTCTGTCTTGTTTACTATTGTAGCCCCAGGACTGTGCCTAGCCCTTAGTAGGTACTCAGTGACTTGTTGAATGCCTCAGAGAGATGAAGGGTGGGATGGTGAGATGTAGATGGTAAAGAGGCAAGTATCAAAAATAATGGTAAGAAATATGAGGACTTGATCTAAGTTTGTGGCACTAAGGATGGCTAATAGGGGACAGCTAAGAGAAATATCAGAGGTAGGATATGTGAGACTTGGAGCTTTAACTGGAGGAAGAGGGAACATGGCAGATAGAACCTAGGATGACTCCTGGTTTCTGGTTTAAATATATGAATGTTGCTGCTGGTACTGCAAAGGGAAAACAGGAAAGAGCAGGCGAGGGTTGATGGAGATTTTGATGGGTTAGGGTAAGTTTTCAAAATTGATGTGATATTGAGGTGAAAATTTCAGGAGGGCAATCAGAAACACAGGCCTGAAGCTCAGCGGTGGGGTCTTAGCATTAGCCACTTGGAGATGTCTATAGCTATCAATCTTTCTGTCTGTCTGTCTGTCTGTCTATCTAGGCCATGTTTATTATAGAAAATTTTGAAGAAGTCACCCATAATTCTACCACATAGGAAGCACTATTTTTAATGGAGAGTGACTTTAAATATTTATGTTTAAGGTAAAAGCTGATGGTTCTTATTACTGGGCTACAATTATAGCACTTTTTAAACACATCTTCCCACATCATATCTCTTCTTCCAATGCATCCTTAATACGAGGAGTCGGCAAACTCTTCCTATAAAGGACCAAATAGTGCATACTGTAGGCTTTGCAGGCAATATGTGGTCTCCATCATGTGTTTTTTGTGTTTTTTTTTTAAACAATCTTTTAAAATTGTAAAACCCATTCTTAGCTTGCAGGCTGTACAGGCACAGGCCACAGGCCAGATGTGGCGGATTGACCAGAGTTTGTGGACACCTGCTTTATCCCACTGCCAGATTAATCCTCCTGAACTGCATCTCTGGTCATATCACTGCCTTGTGTACTTTTTGGTCGTTCGTGTTAGCGCAAATTCTCTCTTTCAGGTTACACCTTCTCTTACCCAGAAGTGGTTTTTCCTCCTCAGAACACTCTGCAAGTGATCTCACCATATACCTCTCTTGACTTGTGCTCATTGCCCTCTGCTGGATACTTGTAACTTCCTTTTTAGTTTATAAGGCAGAGGGTACTCTTCGGACTGAGAGGCATTATCTTTATTACACAGGACACTTAGCACAGTGCCAAAGCCATCATAGGTGCTCTATAAGTATTTGAGTGCAGTGTGATGGGAAAAATAAGCATGAGAAAGGCTGAGAAGAAAATATGAGAAAAATCTTATTAGTAAGTTTTCAACACTGACAAAGTCATATAGCAAAGCCCTGTTACATTGTTATCCCAGTGGGTTTAGCAGTCCATGGGCTTTCCTTGATGGAGAATATAATTGGAATATTTCCCTAGTGATTTATTTGGTGTGGGGTAGATGATATTCAATATACAAGCTACTGTCTGCTTTGCTTAAAGATATTTCTTTTCCTTTTTTTTTTTAATAGTCTAAAGAAAAATTGATTAACAGCTTAAAGGAAGGATCTGGTTTTGAAAGCCTAGACAGTAGTACTGCTAATAGCGTGGAGCTAGAAGAACTTCGGCATGAAAAGGAGATGCAAAGGGAAGAAATACAGAAGCTAATGGGTCAGATTCATCAGCTGAGGTCTGAATTACAGGTAAGACTCATTACGGTTCACTTCAGAGACAGTCATTTACCCCCAGCTATTAACAATTTTAAGAGTGCTGGATTCTACATTTTGGAGGAGAAGTATTAGTGAAATAACATGTGAAACTTCTATTGGGATCATTAATAGTCACCATATAGAAATGAATCTAAAGCAATAGGTGTCTTGTCCATTGACAAACATAGGTAACTGGATTGATTGATTCAGCAAATGTCTACCAAGTGCCTGCCATATAAAGCATCTTCTAGGCTTGGAGCTATAACAGGGAACCAGACCGAATCTTCTTCCTTATAGTCTCGTGGTTAAAAACAAATTAGAGTTGGGCTTGTCTGTATAACTGGGAGATTTTCTGACATTAAAATGGGCTCAGGGATGGTCTTTTAATTATAGTTTCATGCATTATAATTTTTTGTTTATTTCTAATAACTCCATTTAATCTAGAGTAAATTGGGCCATTAATTTAGATTAAACATAAGGTCTTTGACATAAATATAGGAGATGTCTCTAAGGATTAGAGAAGATAAAGTACAGAGTAACAAGCCTTCTTGAAAAAAAAAACATTTTGTAAAGAATATTCATCTATGCATTAACCTAGCAAGTTACTGATTTATAAGGTTTACATAAACTACAGAGGAAAGTATGGAAGTTGCGAGACTAGGCCGGCTTGCCTAGAGCTTAGACTTGAATGTCAATCGGATATTGATCCCATCTCTGGCACTTGATGGGTGTATTACCTTGCACAAGGCAGTTTATCTCACTGAGGCTTAGTTTTCTCGTCGGTAAAATACAGATCAGTAAGGGTTCTCCTGAGGAAAAGGGGTTTGTACAAATGGGCCCTCAGTAAATAGTAACTGCTGTTATTTCTGTCTTTTTTTCTCCCTGGCCAAGTAGAAGAGTGGTAAAGGCTGTTATCTTTAAAGTAGGATTGTTTTTACTGTAAATAATTTTGAATTCTAAAGAATTCGCTCCCACAGACTTAGAGTAGATACTAATCTTATTCAGACCTTGTCTTATTATACATTTCTTTTGGGTGAGATTATGAAAAAATGTATTTCATTTAATATCCTTCCCCCAGCAGCATGAATGACATTGACCCATTTTCTTACCCTTTCTCAAGAAGTTTACAAAATATAAAGGTTATAGTATTGGGTCTAGCAAAATGGGAGAATTGTTCATCACTATAATAGTTATCATTTTCTGAGCACTTAACATGCCACGCACTCCACTGTGCTCTCAGCGTACATCCTTTCATTTAAGCCTCACCATGACCCTGTAAGAGAGATGGTATGTCTCATTTTACAGTTTGAAGAAACGTAGGCACGGAGAAGGAAAGTAACTTCTCGTGACTAGTAAAGGGGCAGAGCTAGTGTTAGATCCTTAGTCTCTCTGATCCAGAACATGTGTTCTTGACCACTGCAAATACTTCCTGCGTCTCATTATTTAATCTGATTTAGTCAACCTGATAACAAAGACTAATCTACCTGCTACTAACCCTGAAAACGCAGTAGTGGGGAAAATAATTATTTCTGCTGTTCTCTAAATCCACAGAAGTTGTGTGAATATAGAATGTTACACTTCGATTATCTGGGAATATCATTCATCTGTCAGTTTTTTCAAACAATATGTGAATGAAGATGACTATGAAACAGAATGTACCACAAGATAAAGAGCAAAATAAAATGCCACTTTTAATCTCCTGCAGGCGAGGTGAATGGACTTACGCCTAACCCATATGGGGAAATACAGAGACCTAAAGATATGTTCTTTGCCACAAGGAGATTTTACTAGAAATCCAGAAGGTAGTTTTTGAGTTTGAAGAACTGAGAATAATGGCACCAAAAGAAGAAGTTAGAGTAAGAAGTATGAGGAGATAAAAAACATAGTAGTAATAAAGCTAAAAAAATAATTTGCTAACCTCTGGTGATGAGAGAAACGTTATATTTACTGTCTGTTGGTTACCTGTGCACACACACACAAAAGCTAATTATAACCTGCAGTTGTAGAGCAGTCCTTTTCGATATTATATTTCAGTGCCTTTTGAAATTCTTAGCTTTTGAATAAAAATGTGAATATCCCAGCGAGCCACTGTCTACGCATACTCATTAAACCAGATGATTTTGTGCTGCAGCAGCTATAGTATCCTGTCATTCCTCTCACCATTTGCCATAGTGTCAGTTTATATGCTCCTTTTAGGCTGAGATCACGGTCATCTTTGTCCCTTCAGCTGCGCCCAGTTCACAGTGCGCAGTGATTTCCCAGTAAATACTAAACTGAACAGCTTTTTGTTATGTTGCTTTCACAAGTAAGGTTCTTTTTTTTTTTTTTTTTTTTAAGGATATGGAGGCTCAACAGGTTAGTGAAGCAGAATCAGCAAGAGAACAGTTACAAGATCTGCAAGACCAAATAGCCTCACATAAAGCTTCGAAACAAGAACTGGAGGCAGAATTAGACCGACAGAAACAGGTAAGGATTCCAGGTTGATGATCACCTAGGAAGACTGCCAGCTGTCACGTGAGGAGACTTCCCACTACGGCAGCTTACTGGCGTTTATTATGGGATGGGCCCAGAGAGTTCGTGGTAGACAGGGCTCGTGTCTCTCCTGCCTTCCTACTGTCCCACACTCCTTATTGTTCGTTTGTTTTAACAGATGAAAAATAGAGAATTGGTTATGGGACTTGCCCAGTATCACACAACTCATGAGAGACTAGAATAGAACCCGGGATGCCTTTCCCAGAGTTCCTTCTACCCTGTTTGTATTTTATTATATCTCCTTGTGAGAGTGTATATATGTATTAGAAAATGTAAAAACATCAGTTGGTTTACATATTCTATTGCATTTGTACTTTTAGGAGCAACAGTAAATATTAGTTATTAGAAATAGAAATTGTCATGCTTTTATTAAAATAAGATGCTTATATTCATGTTTTGATAAATTAAAAAATAACTCTCCCACTTTCAAATAAAAAGAAATATAAATAAAACATTAGTGCCATATATTAGACTGCTTTTTCTGTTTGGAAAAAGTGCTTATATAGACTGTGCTTACAAATCATGTTTCAGATTATATTTCATTTTATACCTGGCAGTTGTCTGCTCCCCAAGCCAAATTATTTTACTTTAATATACTTATGTAATAGTTTCGATATTAACACAGTTAAACATGTTTATAGCCACATTTTTAGAACGAGATTCTAATATTCTAATATTAATAACTTCTATAAATAACATCTCTAGGTAGTGACAATGTTATAGGCACTTAGTTTGCATTATTTTGTTTTCATAAAATCACTATTTATTTTACAAAAGAGAAAATTATTCCAGCTTTGCATATTTATATTTATGTAATTTTTTATTAGGATTTATCATTTCTGAAACTGGTTCTATTTCAGAGTAATGTTTATTTTTATCGTGAAAGTAGCACTTAAATCTGTTACCTGTACAAAAAGAGAAAAATTCACTGACTAGCAACCTGCAGGGTACATTCTAGGCTGTCTTAATTGAATTATAAGATTAGCTGTCCTTTCAGAAATTGCATTTTAATTTTTTCAAGGAACTGTTATATATTAAAAGGCAAAAAATTGATGTTCTTGATGGTTGGTGAGATATTTTCATTTTATTATGGCAGATGGTTTTAACCACATTAACTTCCAGTGCCCTTTTAGAAATGAGACTAAAGTAGAGGAAAATGGAGCTGAATGTAACTACAGGCTATTTATTTAGTAACCAGATGTTCCAAATGTGAAGTACTTAATCTTGGGAGTAAATGTCCTGTAGTGCTCCTTATCAACTTAAGTAATATCAGCCTTCAATTTTGTGCTAGCCTAGAGGCAAACCTGTAATTGAGATTTTCCTACCCTCATTACCTTCCTCATTTTCTCTTACTCATCTCAATTCTTTCAATCTGTGAAATGAGGTTTATCTTCATACAGCTCCCTTTACTTACTTTGTCAGCACAGTTAAGCATAATGTTTTTTTTAAAATTGATATATAATTTACATACAACATCCTATTTGTTTTAAGTGTACATCATAGTGATTTGATATTTATATACATTACAATATGATCCCCATAATAAGTCTGGTTACCATATGTCACTGTACGAAGTTTTTACAGTATTATTGACTATATCTCTGCTGCATAATGCTTTTGAGGTACTTAGCTAATGAATTACTCTTTCTTCCCTGGGATGTGCTTTGTTCTCAAATTCCAGCTTGACTCTGACTGATCATATCTGTTGTATAAACTAACAGTGCATTAGTGTAGTTTTTAGCGAATCTGGAGATATTTCGTTTTTTCTCTCCCTCATGTTCTTATTACTGCTGTGGGAATGCAAAATGGCACAAGTATTTTGAAAACAATTCAGAAAACCATTTGCAGGTTTTCTTCCTTTAAGTTAGACTTATCATATGATTCAGCAGTTCTGTTCCACATATTTACCCAAGAAAAATGAAAACACATGACCACATAAAGACTCATGCTTGGATATTCATAAACAAATTGATACACCATGCCGAGGTATTAACTTTTCATCAGACCCATCCAAGTCTGTTCGCTTATTCTTTTAGTGTTCAGAACACATCGATTGAGTGCCTACTGTGTGGCTGGCACTGGTTTAGGTACTGGGGATGGAATAAGAAATTCTGTTTTAACTTTTGTTTGTGCCTCACTTTGTAGGAATTCCGCTACATAGAAGAAGATCTGTATCGAACAAAAAATACATTGCAAAGCAGAATTAAAGATCGGGAAGAAGAAATTCAGAAACTCAGGAATCAGGTATGCATCAGTCGCACTTGAGAAAAGATACCATTGTGAGGCTCCAGTTTTGAAAGGATACAGTAAGAACTTTTTCCCCATATTTTCACTTGGGTTCTGTTGTTGTGGCGGTGAGATGTTATTTTCATCCTGAAACAGAATTTTCATCTAATGCCATTAGAGTCTGTCTTTGCTATTTTCTGTGGTTTGCTTTTTATAGAAGTATCTTGTAGCCAGTCACTCCAGGAGATGTCGGTTACACAGTTACACTTTTGTCAGAACTCATTGTATACTTCAGATCTGGGTATGTTACTTGTATGTAAATTTTACATCAACTAAAAATTGAGTATTAAGTAAGTTGATTAGGGGATCACAGTTTAACCTTAAAATTGAGCATTGCTTTGTAATAGTAAGTAAACCTTAGTTTATGCTCTGTATAATTCTGTTTGGTAGTTATTTGTTGTGGACCTAGCCCAGTGTTTAATTTGTGCTATAAGGGATTCAGAAGGAAGGAAGCTAATTTTTATTAAATACCACTAGTGTTAGATACTATGTTAAATATTTTATATATTACTTCATTTAGGCATCACATTCTATGAGGAGGGAAACTGAGGCTCAGATTTGTAGTTTGTCCTAGATTGTAGCTAGGGAATGGCAGAGCTGGGATTTTAAGCTTAGGTCGATCTAGTATCCTCTTTTCAAAACCATATTGATGCAGACAGTGATATTTGCCCTCACAGAGCTGACTTATAGTTTCGTTGACAAGGAGGCAAAATTGACTCCTATTAAACAGCGTTGCTGAAGTGGCTGCTAAATTCCCAGATAGTCCGTGAGTCTGAAAGAAGGCTGAGGGCAGCTCGGGCTGGAGTAGTTGGGAAGGGAAAAGGCTTCGAAGGCAGGTAGAGCGCAGGTAAGAGGACCAAGTTTTCTAAACAAGGAGACTGTGGAGAGCAGAGCAGAGGCCGAGTGTGAGTGGAGGAAGTGGTGACAGATGAGAACAAAGGAAACAAATGAAAGTTACTAAGAACCAGTTGTCACCCAAACCCTACTGGGAAAATTCTCATTTAATATCCCTAAATACCATGTGCAACAGGCACTGTTATCCTCACTTAACACGTGAGGAAACAGGTTCAGAGGTGCAGCAATTTGTCCAAAGTCAGATAGCTGGGAAATTGCACAGCAGAGTTGAAAAACTCAGGTAGTGGCCTGTGCACCGCACTGCACTGTTGCATTCTGGAGGATTTTGAATCCAAATTGAAAAGTTTCAACTGTGTCCCGTGGATCAGCCTTTCAGATATTTTTGACCTTGATGTTACAGTAAGAAATAAAGCTGACATCATGTCTTAGTACTCACACTCACAGCATGCAAAACTATAACAAGTTTCAAAAAATAATACTCAAGTGCTGTGTGTTGCTCACTCTGATAATATCCCATTCTATTCTGTTATATTGTTTTTTAAATGCAGATCCACTGATACAGTTTAAAAATCACTTCTATAAACAATAGAAGAATCATTGTAGTTTTGAGAAAGCGGTCAGTACCTCAATTTACCTGTGGGAATGTACTGATATGGTTTCTCTGTTGTATGACTGGTTTTATGTAATAATTTTATGAACATTTTGCCTTTCAGCTTACCAATAAAACTTTAAGCAATAGCAGTCAGTCCGAGTTAGAAAGTCGACTCCATCAGCTGACAGAGACTCTCATCCAGAAGCAGACCATGCTGGAGAGTCTCAGCACAGAAAAGAACTCTCTGGTCTTCCAGCTGGAGCGCCTCGAGCAGCAGATGAAATCTGCCACTGGGAGTGGTAGTAACGGGTCTTCTATTAATATGTCTGGAGTTGACAATGGCGAAGGTAAAAAAAAAAAGGAATCTCAAAAGAATGCTTTGTTGCCTTAATTTCCAACCTGGCTAATCCAAACACGGTTTTGAGAAGTTAAGGAGAGACCATTTTTATTTGAAGTTTCATCCAGTGAAGCACCCATTTTTCTCCTGATACGAGGCCCTGGCCATGTGCTGTTTGACATCATTAGTAGGTTGGAGTGTGGCCTGATTAACATCCCTCACGACCATGGGACTTGGAGAAAAGAGGCCCACGGACTGATAGTCGAATGAAACATGTAGGACACTCAGTAGCGAGAGACTTTCAGGAATCGTAAACCAAGATTTGCTTTTAATAATCTTCCAATCCATAATTATGATTATTAAAGCTAAAAGTCAAATAAGCATATCTGTGCTCTATAAATTTAATAAAGAAAACTATAGATTCCCAAAATATGTAATCAAAGAGAATGTAAAAGGTTTTAGTATAGCCTAAACAGATTTGTTCTTAGAATAGCCTTTCAGACTTTTTTTCTCTATATGTTTGTAGTACCTGTTTTTTCGATTTTAAACTTTTTTCAAAATTTGTACAATATATATTGCTTCATAGAAATCTATCATGTGGAAATGCTATAATTCGTTTGATTAATTTCTTATGGTTGTGGTTCAGATTGTTGCCAGTTGTGTCCCTAATACAAGCAGTTCTGAGGAAAATACCCTCTGTACATGTCCTTTATTTTCTGAGAGTAAATGATTGAAAATGGAATTGCTGGGTCAATAGATATACACATATTTGAAGGCTTTTTATTTTTGTTGCCAAAATCAGCAAATAATTATTACGTGCCTGCTTAGTATCAGGTACTGTTCCAGGCATTAGAGATACAATGGCCAACAAGATACCAAAATCTCTGCCCTGTGGGTCTTACCTCCTGTGTCGGGGAGGAATCCAGGTGGAGGAGACAGGCAGCAAACAAATTATGTGAGATGGTGGTATGTGCTGCAGAAGAAAATTAAGCAGAGAAGGGAGACTCAGGGTGCTAAGTGTGGGGTTGTAACTTAGAGTGGTCAAGGAAGACCTCATTGAAAAGGTGGCACTTTATTAGTCCCAAAGTAGGTAAGACAGTAGACTCTGAGGAAATCTACAGGAAAAGTGTTCCAGGCAAAAAGAAGAGCAGGTGCAAAGGCACTGAGGCAGGAGTATTGCCAGCATGTTGCAGGAACTGCATGGAGGCCAGTGCGACTGAGTAGACTGAGGGACGGGATGGGTAGTGTAAGGTGAGTTCAGAGAACTTCGAGGAGGCTGTTTAGGCCTGTGTAGAACTTTTCCTCTGCATGAAGGAGGAAGCCATTGAAGGGTCTTAAGAGGAGTGACTGATGCGACCTGCATTTTAACAAGCTACCTGTGGCTGCCGTGTCCTGAATAGACTGCGGAGAGCTAAGAGTGGAGGCGGTGGACCAGGGAGGAGCCATTGTGTTAATCCATGTGAGAGACAGTGGCGGTTCAGACTGGAGTGGGGGTGGTGGGGGTTCATCTAAAGGTGAGCCGACAGCATTTGCTGGCAGATTCAGAAAGGAGTCAGATTTTTGGCCTGAGCATATGGAAGGATGGAGTTGTCATGTGCTGAGTTGGGAGAACTGCAGGACAAGTAGGTTGATATCAGGGGCAGGAAATCAGAGTCGTGGTTTGGTGCATGCTGAGTTTGAGAGGTCTGTTAGACAGCCAGATGGAGGTGAAACGGGCAGTTGGATAAGTCTGGGGTTGGGAGTGACCCAGGCTGCAGGTATAAATTTGGGGCACATTGGCTTTGTAGAAAGGGTGTCTGGCCTCATTCTTAGCACAAGAATTAAGTGCCCATTACTAATGACCATTGGCAACACTTGCTATTTATAAACTTTAATTTTTGCTGATTTCATGGGAAAGTAATTTTCCTAGCTTTTACATTTTGATATTTTTGGATATGGAAGTTTAAACATTATATATAATCAAATTAATTTTTTATGGTTTTATCGTCTTTAAGTGTAATGATTAGAAAGTAATCCTTAAGTATTTCTTCCACATGTAATATGTGTATTCAAGTATAAATTTGTTAGTTCATGTTGGTGTCTGTACGTTCATTCATTGTTGTCTTATTTAAACAGGGACACGTCTGCGAAATGTTCCTGTTCTTTTTAATGACACAGAAACTAATCTGGCAGGAATGTATGGAAAAGTCCGCAAAGCTGCTAGTTCAATTGACCAGTTTAGGTAAGTCATGCCCGTCACGATGAGTGATAGACCACCAGCTGCTTTCTATAGCTTTTGCCAGTGGTTTCAGTCATGGCGAGTCCCATCAGGCAGAGCTGATACTTAAAGTGACCATCGACCTTATTTCACGATGTTTCACTGTCAGGAACTAGCTTTCAGGGGTCTGCCAGTGCCTGTATTTTATTGAAAATGATTAACCCTGACCATTTCTCTTCTTTCTATAATAAACTCTACTTTAAAAACTCATTAAAATTTCATTGAGAAATTTGGTTCCTAAAAGGAAAGTGATTCGCTGAGGGACCAGGTTTGCCCCCTGCAGTTGTAGCTGAGGAAATAAAGGAGCTTATGCGAAAGTTTAAAAGCCAAGCCCCAAATAACGATAGAAGTATTTGTTCACTACTGGGACATTTCTGCGTGATTATTTCAAGTAATTATTTTACAGTCTACTATTTAACAGTCTTGTTTCATGGTGGCAACATAAGTAGTGTAAATGAGTAAAACGTTAAAAAGCGTTATTAGACGCTAACACAGGCCGATCTGCTCTGAGTGTAACTCTCTTCTCTTCTCCTCTCCGCCCCACCGCCGTTCTCACAGTATTCGTCTGGGAATTTTTCTCCGAAGATACCCCATGGCACGAGTTTTTGTAATTATATATATGGTAGGTAAACTTGTTTGAAAAAATAATGCTGCACTTGATTTTTAACTGATTTTTTTTTTAAGATGCCGCTCTTTGACTAAAAGTTTAGCAATCGGTTTTGAAAGAATGGAACTCCCTTTTGGCAATAAAGATAATTAAGATTTTTTTTCCATTAAAGTATGCAAGTGAGGTTGACAGTTTATTATGTCTAAAATATAAATTGCTCAAAGGCTTTTTCTATAATAAAATTAACTTTAGTGCATTTTAATAGTTATTTCCATTTCTAAGCTGCTCTAATGATGAAAATATGATATAAAATAATTACTTTAATTTTTATCTTGATGTAAATTTGCTTTATTTATTTCCATATGTTATTTTTTATTTTCCAAAAGGATCTTAGGGTTGGTTTATTTTCTTCCAGATTCCTTAGTACTAATAAAATGGTTACCGTAGTCAGTAATGCCATTCCATGTGTCCCGTGAGCCTGAGAAGCTCACTGACTGTTCTGAATGGGGATGTTTAAAGGTAGCTCAGTTGAGTCTACGGCCATGCCACCCTGAACAAGCCCAATCATGTCTGATCTCAGAAGCTAAGCAGGGTTGAACCTGGTTAGTACTAGATGGGAGACCACCTAGGAATACCAGGTGCTGTAGGCGAAAAAAAAAATTTTAAATAAGGGATTGTAAGCTGACAAGATCCTTACAATCTGTGAGGTTAACCAAAGGTTGCCTCGCCTAAAAGAAAAAGTAGTTTAGTTGAATCAAGACAGGCTTTTTACTTGAAAAGAAACAAAAGCATACTTAGAAAGAAATTTCTCTGTGATCCACTAGAGGGAAGATATTCCTTTAAGTAAAAAGTTTTTAAGAAGATGGGAATGGGGAGAATTTAGGGGAAAAAAAAGTTGAGTGGCATCAGAGAGGATTCAGAATCGGCCCACATCCGGGTTCCCCTCCCAGGAGTTAGAGAGCGTGAGGAGCACGAGCACCCTCTGGCAGCACGAGGTGTGATGCTGCACACCACGGAGTGGTGGTGCCCTGAGCCACGGAGCCTCCCGTCGTGCGCCTCCAGTATGTAACTATAGGTCCTGGGCCCAACCCCAGAGCGGCCTCTGACACCTGCTGCACTATTCCTTTCGAGAATGCCGTCCCATCTGTGCCCTCTTCCCCAAAGCGCGGCTGAGCCCTCGCCCACAGCGCTGGCCGTAACTGTCCTGCAGAGCCTTTTCCAGCCGACTTCATGCTACATGACTAGCGGTTTAGATGGTTTGTGATCACCCGAATGGTTACTTATGTGCACATGTGCACAATGTGAACGCACTGCGGACTCTGCTCCCCTTGACTGAGAAATCTGTACATGTGGCAACCTTGACGACCCTCCATTGGTTGTTTGTACATCGGTTTCTTCAGTAATGATCCAGCAGACATGCCTGAGCCCCTCCAAAGCTGCTGACACAGTGCTAGCCACAGGAGTACGGGGACAGAGAGGACGTAGTTCCTGCCCACGGCGTACGTCCCAGGGGGCCTGTGGTGGAGATGAAATTATTGACTAATCCATAAACGGTTTTCCTTTCTCCAGGCTCTGCTTCACCTCTGGGTCATGATTGTTCTCTTGACTTACACACCGGAAATGCACCATGACCAACCACACGGCAAATGAACCGGACCCACTTGCTTCAGTGATCCGTTGTCTTTCTTCCAAACCTGGGATCAACAAAAGAGTCAATTGCCTAAAATTCCTGGGGAGAGTATACGAGATTATCATATCACTACAGCTTTCACTTTTAAGTTATTACACAAGGACTCTGCTACCTAAGTATCTAATGTCCTTCAAATGGTAAGAGTCTCTAAGACAATGACTGATTTAACAAGCTCTCAGCTCTGCTTCTTCTGAGGTCAGTGGTTCAGTGTGAATATGTACACACACACGTGCTGGGTGGTTCACCTCTGTACAGACCATCCTGGATTTTAAGTGACACTCAATCTGGGCTGTAATCAGGGAAACTAATTGTATTTAGTGATATAAATAAAATGTTTTCTTTTTGATAATTCAGTCTGCTTTTGTATTTTTATTCATTTAACTTCTCAAGTTTAGATTTACATTTTACATGTTAAATTCCTGATTGGTATAAATCTTCTTATAAATAAATGAATAAAATTTACTGTGCATTTTTCTTTTTTAAAATAATAGTTTTTCATACTCATCAAACAAGACTTTTCCCCCAACCCCCGGGCCATGGACTGGTTATTGGTCCATGGCCTGTTAGGAACTGGAGGTGAGCAGCAGGCAAGTGAGCGAAGCTTCATCTGCATCTGCAGCCGCTCCCCAGCGCTGGCATCACTGCCTCAGCTCCCCCTCAGATCCTCAGGCATTAGACTCAGAGGAGCACCGGTCCCTAGTGCCAAAAAGGTTGGGGACCGCTGTTTTAAAGGTTTTCTTTAACCCCTGCCTCTAATTTGGAAACGCTTCTGGAAAGTGATTAAAACCAGGTTACGTAGTTAAAATGGGAAGGAGCGCACGCTCCATCACCATGCATCGTCCCACTTCCCCTCCCCACAGGCCCTGGCTTTCCTTGGGACGGCTATAAATCTTTCCAGTTCTTTATACATTCTTGGCTCCAGAAATAGTTTGACAAAGTGTTTCCGAGGTTATTTTTCAGCAGTTACTTAATCCTTAATTGAGTTTCAGTTCCAGTATGACTGGCCACTGACAACTTGGGGAAATTTCAAGGGCGTTCCGTTCGCTTACCCTCAGGGAATGCAAAACGTTGACCTAACCAAAAGGGCTGAGTGAGAGCGGAATTCTTTTCCTTCTCAAGTCGACGTGTTCATTTAAAGATACCACAGACATGTGCACGTACACATACAGACGTTATCAGAGCTCTCACAGGAAAATCTCCCTTCCCCTAGACTTTGCTTACCAAGAACTGCCATTTCTGTTGCACAGAACAAACACGTCGAGGGAAGAACGTGGGTTCTGTTCAGATGTGGTGGACTTGGGCTCACCAGACGAGAGAGCAGCGTGTCTGGGGCTGGGCAGTGGAGCCTTAGACTAAGAAGACTTACACCCACTCATCCTGCGGAGAGAAAAACCAACTACTACAATATGCCCCCGGGCTCCAGCTCCGTGCTGCAGGGGGCCAGCCGTGCTGGGAAAGGCCAGTGGGGGCATCTTGGTCTTGACGGAAGTAGAGGAAAGAAGCAGCAAAGCACAAGGGGATGGATGGTCAGGGACCGATGGGGCTAAGGCGTCACAAGAAGGAAACGACGAAGAAAATGCCTTGGTGGTCGTTCTGGACGTGTCCGAGACTCACGGGCCTCTCAACTCTTTCCTGAGTGAGAATTTGGACTAAATGGTTCTGAACTTTCACACTTCAGATGGGTGATCTGTTTACCAGACAGACTCAAACACACAATACCTCAGAACAAGTGAAACGTTCTGCAGGAACACTTAGTGTCAGGTGTGTGACATACAGAAGCCTTACAGAAGGTGTCTCAAAGAAAATAATGGTGGTAAAATAATTTTAAGTCATTAGATTACAAAGTAATTCAAATTATGAGTGCCCCGTGTGCCAGCCCTTTCTAGGAACGGGGTTACAGGGATACCATGGGAACAGAAGTGCCTGCCCTCATGGAGTTAACATTTAATTAGGGGAGACAGACTATAAACACACATACCGTGTCACTTAGTGGCAAGTGCTAGGAATAAAAATAAAATGAAAGTGCAGAGAGATGGGGAGGAAGGCAGGGAAGTTCTCCCCGCAGAGGTGACACTTGGGCAGTACCTGAATAAGGTTGACAGGACATGCAAAATATGCAGTGGGCTTTCCATGCAGTAGGTTAAATACTTGCAAAAAGCCTCAGAAGTGGAGACAAGGAGCAGGACAGCAGGAAGGCCAGGGTGGCTGGAACGAAGTGAGGGAAATGGGGAGACAAGCGCAGGGCCGGTCTGGTGGGGGCCTGTCGGCCACGGTGAGGACCTTGAATTTGAAATCCCATTTTGCTTCTCCTTAGTGCCCCCCTCCGCCCTTGAACTACCACCTCCTTTCAACAGGGAAAACCTTGAAAAATCTGTTTTAGAATAAATCTACAGAGAGCAGCTGCTCCACATGCAAATGCCGAATAGCATCTAATTCATGTTGAGATGACAGGCTGACCCTGAGGAGGTAATTATTCTGTGTAGTTACAAAGAATACCAAATCAGTGAATTTGTACATTCCCTCATAACTTCTTGGTCTCCACTCCTTACCTTTGTTCAAGTCAAGGACAAACAGAAAAAATGAAATGAAATCCAAGCATGTCTGAAGGCAGACGTCCCCCAACCTTAGAGTAACGAACCTTAGCACTGCCTGGCGCCTCCCATCGCCATGCTCTCAGGGCTCATGAACTCTAACGTCTGGACAGTTCTGACTCTGGAGGACAAAGACAGTATTTATTTATCCACTACTGCGTCCTCAGTGCCTAGAGCAGGGCCTGCCTGGCACATCAGTGCTTAGGACACCCTGAACATGCCCGATCCTGTCTGATCTCGGAAGCTAAGCAGGGTCATGCCTGGTTAGTACTTGGATGGGAGACCAACTAGGGAGACCAGGTGCTATAGGCATTTAAAAAAAAGAATAGAAGAAGAAAACAGAAGTCGGAGAAGGAGATGTGATGACAAGAGTAGAAATCAGAATGATTCAACTACTGGCTTTGCAAGCAGAAGAAGGCGCCATGAGCCAATGAATGAATGCCAGTGGCCTCTAGAGGCTGGGAAAGGCAAGAAAAGAGATTCTCTCCCAGAGCCTTCACGAAGGAGTGCAGCCCTGTCAAGACCTTGATTTTAGCCCAGGGAATCCACTTGTGTTTTAAGCCATTACGTTTGTGGTGAGTTGTTACCCAGCAACAGACTACAAATACAGTGCCCTCCCTGGTTACGAGCCCCCGTGGCTCACAGTAGGTTTATAGTCATGATACTGATGCTGGATCGAATTGCTCTTCAGTTCCCATCACTCCAGCTAAATGCTGAGTTTGCTATGTCTGCCTTGTCACCATCGTTCCTTCTGAGCCCAGAAGAATGCAAGGCACTTATTAAAGACTCAGTGCAAATGTCTAGAATGAACAGTTTTGAGACTAGGCCTACTGAGGGACAGTGACGTGTGACAACAAAGATGTGTAACCTTACAGCTGGTCGCTACAACTTTCTGGCTTGCTTAACCAACCAGCTGTGGTGCTGGGCCAATCACTAAACATCTCTGACCTCAATTTCCCCTTCTTAAAGAAAGGAGAAGCTGAAAAGAATTGTGAAGAGTTTCCCCGTCGACAAAAAAAAGAGCATTTTCTAAGTTGAACATGTATTCGAATGTTAGTCTTTAATTGGGTGGCACACTTCTTTTAAAGTTAGATGGACTGAGAAGTGGAAAACAGCCCCGCTGACAATCACGCTCCCCGCGGGACATCAGCAATACTCAGAACAAGACACTGACAAAGCCACTCTCCCGGCACAAAAGTAGCACACGGCCCCTCTTCTGACAATTCGATCAATCACGGCTGATTCTCCAGCAACGACCCGAGCCCCATTTCAGCTCCCCTGGGTGACAGTCAGTGAGGTACCCAGTCACCACATTGCCCCTGCATCTAACCCAGAACTGGCCCCCAATTCTTCACGGCCCCTCACACTTACCCAACACAAACCAAAACCCCGGGAGAAGCCTCTCTCATCTCCACTGCTGGGGTGCTCCTGAGGACACACTCTCCCCGTGATGCAGCAGGCTGGAACAACCTAACCTCAGGAGTCTGAGCTTCGTTCATTCATTTGTTTCGACCACAGGTGTGGTCCTCGGTCAGCTGGCCCTGACAGAAGCTCCTCATAGCCAATGCTATAGAACTTTACAGACAAGCAAACAAGCTTGACGACCCATCAAGGTCCTCCAATTAGCTATAAACGTGAGATGAAACCCATCTTTTTGTTTGTTTGTTTTTATTTACCGATGGTTTTGAACAATTTGGCATTGAACACGTCAGTTTACCAGATCTGTCTGGCCCAGCGTCTTCTTTTTCCAGGCTTGGCATCAACCTTCCAGTAGCTTTTAGTCGCTAGAGAAAACCTGCCATATGTTTTCGAATAACGCTTAGTCCTGGGTCAAAGCCAGGTACCTTCTGATGAGAGTTAATTGTTCCTTATTTATCAGGGCGAGAGGAAACAGGTGTGTGTCCCCTGCTGCCATCTGATTTATTTCTTTGAGCTCTAGGACAGACACTCGATCAGCTACGCAAGCAGGAAATTGCCTTTCTGCAGAAGATAAACGAGAGGGTTTGCTTTTATTTTTAGAAATAAAATTAGACCTAAAAACCCATTTTAAATCACGTTTTTTCCTGATTATTAAAATAATATTTCTTACTTGTGAAAAACACAGTAAAATATAAAGAATTATATTTTTATTCTAAAAATATTGTGAATAATATTTCTTAATTGTAAAAAATACAGTAAAATATAAAGAAGAAAATACTATGCATCCATCATCCAAACTAATACGACTTCGCATTTTGGCCTGTTTCTTTCCAGTCTTTTTTCCCTCATTGTCTATGGATGTAGAAAGGTCAGAAGTGGAGAAAACCCAGCTTATAGTTGAAGTGATACTGTAAATACAGTTTTAAATTTTGATTATACGTTTAATTTATGTAACACACGCTCATGGTAAAAATGCCAAGCATTCCTGTGCATAGAGCACACGTCCCCATCCACCCCTTCCCCAGACTTAATGATGCTTAGATTAGGAAGAAGCGAGCTTTCGTGCTCAGCCGTAAGCACTCGGTATGTACGTGTCCATGGTGGGTGGGGGTGGGCGTGGTGGTTGCTGAGCAGATTCTTCACACCCCCTTGTGGCAGACAGACCCCCAGTGATGTCCCCGCTCCTAGCGTCCATGCCTCTGTGTAATTAACTCCAGCTCCTGGAGTGCAGATGGGACCCATGGCTCGTTTCTAATCCATAGAATATGGTGAATGGGATGGGATGTCACTCTCTCGATTTGGTTACATTATAAAGCAAAGGCCATGTGCTGTCGGCCTGGTGATTACATTACGTGATACCAGATTCTGCCTTGGTGGGTTGGATTCTCCCCGTTGACTTGACAGAGTGAGTGGCCATTTTGAGGAAGCCCAGGTGTCCAGGGACTGTAGGTAGCACCTGGGACCTGATGACAGCCTCCAATTGACGGCCAGCAAAAAGCTGGGGCCTCAGTAATACACCTGCAAGGAAATGGATCCTGCTGACAACCTGAACGAGTCTGGAACAAGATCCTTCTATAGTCGTGCCTCCAGATGAGACCACAGCCCTGGCCCACATCTTGACGACAACTGTGGAAGACCCAGAACAGAAGACCCAGCTAAGAGGTATCCAGACTCCCGACTCACAGAAATTGTGAGATAATAAATGGATGTTCTATAGGACAAAAAACGAACACAGCAGCTCCTCAAATAACACTGTTTTGTTCAGTGTCATTTCATTATCACATTGATGAGATGCTATAGGAACGTAACTCTTGTTTGTATCTATTACCCTGTAAGACAACTGGTGTCATCAGACATCATTTCACGTGAAGTCACAGAACCTATGGACTTCCTGCATACCTTTGCTATGCATGTCCACAGTCCAGTGGTCAGAACTCTGCAGATGCAAGCAATAGGCACCAGCTCCAACCGGTATAAGCAAAGAGGAAAGCTACAGGTTCGCCTAATTTCAGGCAGGTTTAAACCCAGCTGCTCGAACACTGCACTGGTGTCTTTCTCCTCCCTTCTTAGCGCCCTGTGTCAGCTTGATTCACAGGCAGCCAACTTCCCAAACAAGGAGGATGACACAGCTTTAGTTCACCTCCTAGCAGCTTGGCGACCTCTGTGGAGAAGAGCACTGCCGGAAATCAGTATGGCGGTGCCTCAAAAATTAAGACTAGAGCTGCCATGTGACCCAGTAATCCCTCTTCGTGGTGTCTCCCTGAAACATTTGAAACATTTCTTCATAAAGATGTATGTACTCCTATGTCCATTGCAGCCTTCATTATCCACGGTAGCTAAGACATAGAAACAACCCAAGTGTCTCCTTCGATGGATGATCAGATTAAAAAGATGTGGTACATACATACGATAAAGTACTACTCAGCCATCGGGATGAAATACTGCCCTTTGCGACAACATGGATGGATCTTAAGAGCATCATGCTAAGCGGAAAAAGGCAGAAAAGGAAAGGACCACGTGATTTCACGCATGTGGGATATAAAACAGAAAGCAACAAACAGACGTATAGACACAGATGACCGTGTGGTGGTTACCTTAAGGGAAGTGGGTAGGGTGGGAGAAGGGGGTCAAATATAAGGTCACAGAAGGAGACTGGACTTTGGGTGGTGGGCACACAATGCAATCTACGGGTACCATGTTACAGAATTGTGCGTACTTGAAATTTACATAATGTTATTAACTGATGTCACCCCAAACAGATTAATTTTTTTAAATTATTAAACAAAAAAAAAGAGACAAAAGACCTTTTCCTCATAGGTCCAGCAAAAGCCCTGGGGTTGACATTGCATTAGCTCTGCTTGGACTAACGGAAGACATGTGCCCGCCAGTTCCCGGAGACAGATGGCTGTGGTCTGTATGCCCACATCCAACCTCATGGACCAAAAGTGGGAGGGGCAAGAGCCAGAAGAAAATAAGGATGCTGCTAGCTGAAAAAGGTGGCATGGGAAGCGGAATGATAAAACCACAGCCATCCACTGTGGGAACATGCGTATCTTAGGTCCCAACGGGCATGCGACTTCCTATCCTGCTTTGACGAAATAACAGTATCTACCAATGTTGTAATAAATGCCACCCATATCATTGTTGCCAATATCTAAGGAAATAAATACAGAAACAATTAAAAAGATAAACACAATGAGTATCCAGATGCCCTCCACCTAGATTCTGACATTGCTAACATTTTACTTCATCTGTTTTCTCTCTCTCTCCCCTGCCATCCCTGCTCCCACCCCACCACCTCTCTCTTTTTCTGAATGACTTAAACCAAATTGCAGACCTCATGACACGTCCTCGCAGGATGGTTCAGCTAGGGTTTAAGAAGAAAGGCAGTCTCCTATACAATATACAATAACTATACCATTAACACGTCCAAACAATTTGACATTGTGCAAGGAGGATATTACCTTCTATCCAGTCCATAGTCACATTTTCCTAACAGTCCAAAACTGCTCCTTATAAACTGTTCAAACATTTTTCTGATCCAGGATCCAATCCAAGTTTGCACTGAATTATTCTCTCTCCCCAGTCCCTTTAATCTAGAGCATCCCTCCTCTTTCTTTCTTTGATCTTTCAGACATTGGTATTTTGAGGAGTATGGGCTGGTGGTTATCTTGTAGAAGGACCCACAATATGGAGTTGTCTCTTCCTTCATGATTAGACTCAGGTTTAATGTTTTGGGGTCAATCTATCAATTGAGAAGGCAAATGTCAGTGATGCTAAGTCTGATCATTTGGTTAAAACAGTTCCTGCCCAATCTCTCCATCCTAATTTTTCCTTTGTTGTTGTTGTTGTTAATAGATGTTTTGTGGGGTGATATCTTGAGATCATGAAAATATCCTGTTCCCCAATAAACTCGTAGTGGTTTTAGAATGGACGACTGATTCCTGTCTGAATTACTATATTGGTAGTTACAAAATAATGATTTTCTAAATCCGTCATCATTTCTTCTACCATTGTTCGCTGATCTTTTTCTTTCTCTCTACTCTTTTTTTTTATACTCTCACTGTGTACCTATTGATTCCTTTTTTTAAAAAAAAAATTCAATATGTTAAAACCCACTGTCATCATTATTCTCCTCGGTACTGAAATCGTCCCAGATTTGGCTGGCAGGAGCTCCTTAAAGCCAGCCAGCTCTCGTGTGCTTCTCGCCTGTCCTCCATTCATGTGGAGGCACGTCTTTGCTTTCTGGCACACCAAGATGTTCTGCTCTGCCCTGCAGCTTGCCCTGCTCACGATCTGGAATCGGCCATTCCTGCAAAAAGCACCCCCGGGATCCTGTTAGTGGAGAATGATACTTGCCAACCAAGATCTGGGCTTTGGGACCTTCCGTACAATTTATATAAAGTTGCTAACCACCATTTCAATTTGCTTCATACTATTTCCATTACGTGGTGGAACTACAGCTTAACTATTCCATGAATACTGAGTGAGTATTTTGGAGAGAAAGACTTTTGCCGTTAAAAATAACACCGTGTTGGAAAGCTCTCTGCATAGATATACGTTTTTTTGTTTTTTTGTTTTTGTTTGTTTTGAGAACAGGTATCTTAGGGTACATCCTAGAGTGGAATTCCTGGATTAAAGAATAGAAGTCCAAGGGACCCCAGAAGGATGAGCCGGGACTGGAACGAGGCAGTCGGACCCCAGGGCCGGCCCCTCCCCCACCCACTCCCCTGTCTTCCTGGCGGTGACCCCGGGAGTGTGAGGCCTGTGTGCGTGGCTGTGAGTGCGTCACAACTGCTCTAGGCTTCAGATACTTCAGCTTTTTGTTTTCTTAATAAGCAACTGTGAGACTAAAATGAACTATGGCTTGGAAATGTTCCGGAGAAAGAAAACCCACAAGTTCAAGGTTAGAGTAAAAAAAAAAATAACATTAAGACCATTTCCCCAGCAACGAGAAATGGAAACATATGGGCCTGCAACCGAGACAGACCTGATGCTGCCGATGGCCCGGGAAGTCACCGGTCCTCTCTGAGCCTCTGTTTCCTCATCTGCAAAGTGGAGACCCGGCTCCTCGCAAGGATGAACTGAGACGAGGCAGACGGCCATGTCCGCTTCTGCCTGGCGTATGCGGCCGGCACTGGGTACACGCAGGCTCCCTAATGCCCAGCGTCTCCTTCTGTTCACTGGGAAAACCCCAGGGCCTTGGAAGGAAGACTCGAGCAGGCTTGCCAGGCCACCTGGTGAGAAGAGGGCATCTTCACGAGCATCATTTTCTCCCTCATCTTATGTGATGGCTCTTTCCTGCCAAGGCTTAATTAGACCGTGGAGCAGCGAGCACAGATAATTAACGGTGAGCCTCGTTAGGCGGGACTTTGCTTAATGTCTATGACTGTGGAAGATTCCAGTCACGGGCAATTAGTATTTATCATGTAATTTGGACGATCCGTTGGCAGGAAGGGGCAAGCAGCTTGTGTCTGGGCGGCAGATGGAGGGCCAGGCCTCACCCGTGCCTAGCAGGCCGGATGGGGCTGGCTGTGGGCAGGAGTCCTGCCTCTGGGGGTGGGGGGGCTGTGGCCGAGCTTCCCACTGTGCACGGAAGCCAGGGCACCTGGGACACTGGGCAGCCCCGTCCTCGGTGGGCAGCTTGCCAGTGAGGGAGTCCACATCAGAAGCCTGGGTGGAACATATTTGAACTTTGAATTATAATATCATGGAAAAAGGAATTATTTAAGTTTCTGAATAGGTAATACAGTCACATGGTTGTAACATGGAAATGCATAAAGAGACAAGCTGTGGAAATCTTCCTTCCCCATCTGCCCAGCTCCCACCATCCCCACCCGCGGAGAAACAGTGAGCTCACTGACCCTGGGTTTCTGTGGACCCTTCTCAGAAGCCATGTGATACACATATGGGCAAATCCAAATAGGCACCCCCTCCCACTTCCTAAAAAAACACAATGTTAGCATGTGTTAGCATGATTCTTGCCTTCTTTTTTTTTTTAACAATAAAGTTTTTTGTTTGTTTGTTTTGTTTTGTTTTTTTAGGGCAGTGAAACTATTCTGTATGACCCGATAATGCTAGGTACATGTCATCAGAAATTTGTCCAAACCATAGAACGTACCACGCCAAGAGGGAACCTTAACGTGAACTATGGATTTTGGGTGACAATGGGTCCATGTGAGTTCACTGATTATAATACTCTGGGCGTGGGCGGGGGCGGGAATATTGATAGTGGAGGAAGCTGTAGGGGCAGAGGGTACGTGAGAAACCTCTGTACCTCCTGCTCAGTTTTACTGTGAACCTAAAATTGCTCTAAAAAAATAAGTCTACTAAAATGTTTTAACTTCCTCATTCTCTTTGACAGCTGCATGGAATTCCATGGCACAGATGTATCCCCATTGCTATAACTAGTCAAGTGCTAGTGGACATTTAGGTCATTTCCAGCCTTCCGCTATTCTGAGCAACACCCCAGCGAATAACACTGCAGGAACGACAAATACCACAGGTCTTCTGCATGGGGGTGGATCCCCACAGGGTGTATATCTCTGTGGGGTATGAGTCAGGGACCAGGCCAAATGCTATACCGAAGAGGCCAGTCCTTAGGCCACTGTCCTGAGCTCTGTTTGTAGGGCAGAGAAAGAGGCAAAGCCTAGGGCAAACACATCCTTTAAACAGCTGTGTGGGTCTTTTCTGTCCCCAATCCTGTGGTGAGAACTAGTGCCCCAGCTGCAGCTGGCTGTTGGGAGCATGCCAGGAGGAAGGAAGCACAGACCTGGGAAGACAGCCAACCACCCTCCTGATGGGGAGTCTCAGACTTGGACATGCTGGACCAAAGAGCAGACAGAGAGGAAAAAAAAAGAATTTTTGGTAAAATGTGTTTAATAGGCAAATATCTCTTGAAGCATGAGCTCAAAATAAAGCCAGGAAGTTTGGGAACCATTGACCTAATGATTCCTTTCAGCTCTTAAAAAGAAATCTCAAAACAAAACAAAACAAAACAAACATAATAGCAAGTATTGGGAAGATGTGGAGAAATTGGAACCTTTGCGTACACCGTTGGTGGGATTGTAAAATGGTGAACCACCATGGAAAACAGTATGGAGAATCCACAAAAAGTGTAAAATAGTACTACCATATAATCTAGCAATCCCACTTCTAGGAATACATCCAAAAGAGTTGAAAGCGGGGATTCAAACAGATATCGTTCATATGTCATTTGCTGTATGTCCACAGAGACACCGTTCACAATAGCCATGAGGCGGAAGCGACTCGAATGTCCATCAGTGAATGAACGGATAAACCAAATGCGGTATCTACATACACTGGAATATTATTCAGCCTTTAAAAAGAAGGAAATGCTGACACGTGTGACAACGTGGATACATCTCGAGGACATGATGCTAAGTGATATAAACCAGTCATAAAAAAAAATGCTTTATTAGTCACATATATGAGTCGTCAAATTCATAGAGAGAAGAAATGCATGGTGGTTGCCAGGGCCTGGAGGACGGGGAATGGGGTGTTATTCGATGGAGACAGAATTTTAGATTTACAAGATGAAAAGGTTCTAGAGGTATTTCATAACAATGTAAATATACTTAACACTACCCAACTGCACACTTAACTTGGTTAATTGGTTAAATTTTATGTGTTTTTACTACAATAAAAAAAAACACACATTATAAAAAAGGAAGGAAATCTCTGGGATATCTTTAAAATGTTCATGGTCTCGACTTTCTCTCCTCCGCTTCTTGGCAGGTGGCGGTGGGCGTGGGGGACCTCTACGACTATTCAAACCCTCACCATTCAACGTAGATTTATTTATATTAGCACAAAATTGAAAACAAGCCCTACATCCAGAAATAGAGGCATGGTTAAGGGATCGTGACCTCCCCAGTCAAGAGAGAACACCGCAGACATTTAAAGCGATGCACAAGAAAAAAAAATGCTAATGGAGGATTTACAACCTGAAGGGAGTTAGGTTATAATGAATGAAAAAAGAGGAATCAGGATTTTACGTACCAAGCCATCAATCCAAAAATGATGTCCGTGTGCCCACAGGCGCACCTGCTCACAGCCACTAAGGAAGTGACGGCAAAATGCTCGCAGCCTCGTCGTCTTCAGCTTCAGGGATTACCAGGCATCATTTTTCATCTTTTTCTCTTGGTTTTCCTCAGTTTCCGAAAGTTGGCATATAATTTTTTTTTTTTTAGCGTGAGAAATCCCTCATTTGAGAGTCAACAAACCACGAGACATTCAGACAGTGGAATATTATTCAGCGCTAAAAAAAAAAAAATGACACATCAAGCCAGTCAACGACATGGAAGACTTAAATACATGTGCTGAGTGAAATCAGCCAGTCTGGATAACGCTACGTCCTGTAGGGCTCCGACTACGTGACATTCTGGAAAAGGCACAACTACAGAGACAGTAAAACAAGTGTGGCTGCCAGGGGTTCGAGGCGGGGGGAGGGCTGGCTAGGCGGAGCGCAGAGGATGCTTCGGGCAGGGAAAGGACTCTGTATGCTCGTGCAATGGCGACCGTGTGTCGTGACACGTTTGTCCAAACACACAGAATGTGCAGCACCAGGAGTGAACCCCGTGGGGACTTGGTGGGTACAGAGTTTCGGTTTGCAAGTTGCATGGTGGTGATGGCTACACAGGAGTGTGAAGATGCTGTCTGCCACTGAGCTGTACACTTAAAAATGGTAAATTCTAAGTTACGTGTATTTTACCACAAAAAAAAAAAGTGAATTCCATAAACGACTGACTTTAGGTAAAATAATGGAATGACTCTGGCTCGCGGATTGTGACACATGAGCCCCACTAATGCAAGATGGTGCTCGGAGAACCTGGGGATGCGGGGAGGGGGTTACGGGGGAAGTCTGTACCTTTCGCTCAATTTTTCTGTAAACTTAAGTTTGCTCTAAACAATAAGGCCCATTAATTTTTTTTTTAATCCTCACTTAGCCTTTTATTAAAAACAAAGCCTGGGTTTTGTCAGCCTCATCTTGCCACGAGCAGACCGCAGGCTGTGTGTCTTCTCCTGGGGTCTGGACAGGCTCTTGTGCTGAGGGAGAGGGGTCAGCCATGAATCATTTCTTGGGTCGGAGAGGTGACAAGCCTCAGCCAGGACTTGAGAGCAGCCATTTATCATCCTGGCGGGACACTCTGCTCTCTCCAGGAACGCTCACAGGACAAGGGACATTTGTGAGTTTCACGTCCGGTGGGCAGGTCAGTTCTCAAGCAGTGTCAAGAGGCGTTCGTGAATATCTCTGCACAGGGATGGAGGGACAGATCCCATGAAAATCAGCTCCCCTGGGGTTTGGATTCCAGCCCTCAAACCTCGGCCACCTCATCTTGAAATGAGACAATAATCTGCATTTGCTCCCACGTCTGCCTGTTCTCCCAGGGTCCGTGGGGTGCTCGGAGGGGTCACTGACTGCACAGGGGTCACTGTGTGTGGGATGCTGCACGCATTCTCACCCTGCTCCGCAGAGGCCAGCAAGGGGTCCTGTCACCCGCTTCAGGTGCAGCCCCCTCCCACCTCCATGCCACTGGGCTGTGAAGATACTGATGCACTTTGACGATTGGCTGGAATAACTTCCAGAGAGTTTAATGTAACCTTGAACCTTTTTCCAGACCTTCTATATCGAGTAGTCCTGAGATTAAGGCTACTTTTTTCCTGCTTTGTAGTTATCGTTTTAAATAATTCACAATTGTTTAAAATAATTGTATTTATTGTTTTACATAACTTACAGAAACACCGACAACATTCTATGACGAGCATTTCAACCATAAAATAGATAAAACTATGAAGATCACCTGTATTCACGCCTCCTGGAACTACTGCTGTGGACGTTTTGAAGTACATCCTTGTAGTCCTTTTTCATGACGGCCTTTTATTAATTTATTGTTATCACCACTTGCTGGGTGTCAGGCACTGTCCTGGGCACTGAGACCACAGTGTGCAAGAAGTCTCGGTTCCTGGTCCCAAGGACATCTAAGTAGAGACACACACTCACACATGTGCACACTCACACACTCACACACTCAGTGTGGTTGGTTTCGGCCGGTACTCAGCGCGGTGATCTTACCGAGTCTTGGAGCCTTTTCTTTCCCACTTAATGCACCACGAACATTTAATCAGTTAAATGAGCACCTGGTGCCCGTTCTGTGAACGCACCGTCATTTATCTAACAAGCCATCATCGAACACTTAGCACCCCAGTGGCCATCTATAGCGCAAATCTGTACGCGTCTGCGGTTCTTACCTGAGGCTAACGGCCCAGAAGTGGGCCGGCCTCGTTCTCCTCCAGGACACAGAGCTGGTGTCCTCGCCCTTGGGCAGGACCAGGGTTCTCATATCCCCACTCCGTGCCAGCACTGAGCATGGTGAGCTTTTGTTCTGTTTTGGTTTTTACTTGTGAGATAATTTCGAATGTACAGGAAGATTGCAAGAACAGTACAGAGAACGCCCCTCTACCCAGGTGCTAACATATCCCGCATTTGCTCTCCTCCTCTTCCTCCTCCTCTTTTCCCTTTTCTTCTGAACAATTTGAGAGTAAGTTGCAGGTATCACGACCCTTTACCTTCAAACATTTCAGTCCGTATTTCCCGACGACCTCTTGCATAACCACTGTGCAATTATAAAAATCAGTAATTTAGCCTCGGTACACAATTCTGCTTTTTCCTAATCCACAACCCATATTCGAAATTTACCATGTACTCCACTAACGTTCTTACCCCAGGACCCCGAGGCAGGGTTGCCCATGGGGTTGAGTTGTCATGTCTCTTTGGTCACGCTTGATCTGGAGCATTCCACGTTTTTCAAACCTTTGCCAACTTGACTATATGCCCCATATAGTATCGGGTTATTATTTTCATTTCTTTAATTTCTGGTGAAGCTGCACGCTGCTTGCGGTGTGAGTGGTTCGTTTGTATATCTCCTTTTGTGCGTTGCCCGTTGGCGTCCCCAGCCTCTTGTGGCTGATGGGGTATCCCTCCTTGTCTCGTGGATTGCTACCACGTTAGGAACCGGACGTGACCTTTCACCAGCAGCCCCCCGTCCCCCGGCCTGGAGAAAGACAGAACCTGCTGCTCTGCGTTCTCCAGCCCCCCTGTCTCTGGATCAGCCTCTTGGCCAGAGTTTTGACACAGCACAGTTGTCTGACCCAAGCAAGGACACCCTCATCCATCCTCCCAAACTCCGGGGAGGATGAACCGAGTTCCTGTTTGGGTCTATTTCCTGTGAGAACTGTTTCCGAGAGGCCACCTGCCGAGTGTCAGCGGCCCCCGTGGTTGCCATCGATCAATGGCTCCTGGCCTCTGAGGCTGGTCTACATCCTGGGAGAGGGGACAGTGCTCCCCAGGGGTGGACCCAGAGCTGCTCTGCCCAACCTGGACAAGCCCCCAGCTGCCGCCCAGCCATTTCCTCTTCTGGAAAGTTGGCCGGTGCTGAGTGTCACAGCCTTTGAGACGCCAGCAGAGAAGCAAACCGCCAGCGCCTCCACGACCCCGCGCTATGGCGGAGATCATTCTGTATGCAGACTTCACTAACTCGGTCATCACTCTTTCGTGCAGTCATAATAAAGCAAACACGAAGAAAAAGAAACTTCTTTAATATTCAAGTTCCGAGTCTTCTGAATCACATATGTTTTTTCTTCTTTCGTGTCTTCATTTTTTTTTTTCTAATGAGGGAAAATGTAACGACATAAAAGTTAGAGGAACTAGGATATAGAACCCCCAGGGAACTGTCATCATATCTGGTCTCGTGCACACCCCATCTCACACTCCTTCCCACACCCCTTCTGAGTTAGTATCGAGGAAACTTCGGACAGCATATACTTTGCTCCATAAACACTTCCGTTGTGTGCAACAGATAAGGCCCCTTTGTTTTTTAACATCATCCTAATATCTATCGTATCACACCTAAAAATAACAAAGGTTTCTTAATACCATGAACGTATCGAGACGATGCTAAATGTCTCTGTTTCCCTATCATTGGAATCCAGATGAGGTTCACGCTTTGGCTGATAGTTCTCTTGAGTCTCTATTTCTCCCTCCCTCATTAATTTCGCTTGCAATTTACTTGTAGAAGAACCCGGGTCATTGGTCCTACAGAGATTTTGCATTTTGGATTTTCCCGATGGCCTTTGTAAATGTCATTGAGTGTTCCTCTGCCCCCCGCCCCGTATTTCCTGCAAACTGGTAGCTGGAGTTGTTCAGACAATCGAGAGACAGCGTGAGGTGCCTCTCTCAATGTGAATTTCCTTTAAAGAGGGTTTGGAAAAGGGTGAAAAATGACCAGAGAGATTGAGACAATAGGGTTGGGGTTCGACCCTCCAACTCGGTTCCTGACACTGGGTGAGCGTCTGGGGTGGGACGCCTACATCCATCTCAGCAGGGAAGGTGGACGCGTGGTCCCCCGGCTCCTCCATGGTGCTGACTTTTTGGGAATCAGTTAGGTGATGAGACAGACCTCCAGGGGGCATCTCTGGTTGGCAGCCATGAGCCCGGCCCCGGCTTCTCCAGTCTGGGAACGAAAGGCAGCTGGTCCACCTGGTCCAAGGAGCTCCTGTCTCCCCGAGCAGTCACCACCATCAGACCCTGAGACCAGGTGCTCAGGAGTGGCGGTCCCGCTTTCAGATTCCCCAATGGTGTCTAGATCCACCTGCCTCCTGGTCACATTTACGGGCACTTTTATCCCCCAGGCCACCAGGAACGCTGGCTCCTGTCTTAAATGACTCCGGAGACAGCGGCAGCCCTGTCGTGCTTGTCACAGCTCCCAGAAAAACTGCAGAGTTCTCCTCTCGTCTTTTTTCTTTTCTCTTTCCTTCCCTTCCTTTCTTATCCCCCTCCCCACCGCCACCACCCCCCAACTCCTCCCTTCTCTCTCTGTTTCCTTCCCTCTCTCTAATAACGACCGAGTCATTTGTCAGCACACTAGGGGGAGCTGCTATTTAACAAAACTTGCAGAGAACTTTCTGTCCCTCGAAGGACCAAGGACCATCCTTGTCCTCGGATTTCCTGCCTGCAGGGAGAGGTTGGGTGACAGCAGGGGTGCGGAAAGCGGGGCTCACCTCTACGTAACTGACCTTGTAACCCACAAAACACAGACGCGGGGGTGGGGAGGTCAGGTTCGGGTCCTGCTCTGCCATGGCCGGCTGTGGAAGCGGGTCGTCCTCCTCCAGCGATGAGGCACAGGGCTCCGAGTCCCAGCCCCGCCACAGTCCTGCTGTGTAAACTCAGGCGAGCTGCCCGACCTCTCTGAGCTCTCTCCACGAGGACGACAGACAGCGGGTCCCTCCGTCACAGGGCTGAGTGAGGTAGCACGGAGCGCAGGGCATGGCGAATGCGCCGCAGTATTACTATCTATAAAGATCACGCCTTCCCCACTCAGGTCTGAGAGTCAGGGCCGCTTCCATTCCTGTTTACAGCTGGTGAGCTTCACGTTTGGGGACGTCATTTAACTGTGCGTTGAGGATGCGTTTCCCTCAATAAAAGGACCACTTTCCTCCCTAACTGTCCCTGGAAGGTGACATTAACGCTCTGCCAGAGGCAGGATTATCTCCCTCTGGCTCCACACAGTGTCTCCATGGCGACCTCACAGGTGGCCTCGGCCCAGCCCACATCAGCGTCCCTGGCCTGGTTCTTTCAGCAGCGGTCGGTGGGAAGGGAAGTGAGCAAACTGAAGGGGCCCAGGGATGACACCCAAGTCCCCGCCCCAACCCCAAGAGTCTGAGGGGAGGAGGGGTGGTTTCCAGGCCGCCTTGGAGCACCTGGACGCGGGGTCTTCGTGAGCTCCTGTGAGCGGGGGCTGAGGGCACGTGTTGGGGAAGCAACAGCAGTGACAGCAGACCAGCGCGGGTGCCCGCCTTGACCTGAGTAAACCGAGAGGAACCAGTCATGTGGCCTTGGGTTGTGCTTCACTTAGGGTCACGGCCTGTGGGTTCTGGATGTTTCCATTAGTGTAGGAAGGAATGGGACTCTTGGTCTTTGGCATGCCACCGGACAAATATCCCCCCCACACACAGTGTCCACTGTGGCTGGGACCTTCTCAGCTCACCCCATGGGCTCAGGCTTGAAGCAGCTTGGAAGAAGCTGCCTCCTGGAGTGTTTCTACGAACACCGTGACTTGAGCCTGCTGACACCCGTTATGACTTCTGAGCGCCAGAACTGTAAGATAATAAATTTGTGTGGCTTGAAGCCACTAAGTTTGTGGCAATTTGTTAAAGCAGCCACGAGAAACTAATACAGACCCAAGGATAGTTAAAAGGCAAGCACCAGGATGATGAAAAATAGAGAAGGGATTTAATTCCCTATTGACAATGGAGTTACTCTCTCTGTGTTTCCTCCTCCAGGTGTCTTTTGCTTGAGATAAAAATTTGTATCTTGTATGAGACATTATTATTCTTCAGGTCTTTAATTCATAAGCTTAACGCTTGATACAAAGCTAGAGATTACCTCTTTTTAATTTTGATTTTAATGGCAGTTCCTCTAGCGTTCCATCATAAAATAGATACGAGCATATAAGTTGAGATCATTATTCTTTATTGGGTTATATTTTTGATTTGTAGAAATTCTATAATAAAGACAAAATTTATTGAATCCTTTTGGAGTATTACTGAGATCATTGTATGCTTTTTCTTATATGAATTTACATAGTACTTGATACATTTTGTAGATTTCTATTCTTGGTATAAATCCTGCCTGGTTATGTCATAGAGTTCTTGTAATATATGATTAAATTCTAACTACTGAGAAATGCAGACATATATTCCAGACATCAATGCGCTCAGCTGAAAATCAGAGCTCCGTTGTTGAGAGAGGAGAAATGAATACGGTTTTGTCTGCACTCATGAACCGTCTCTAGTTTTTGCTCTGTCTACTTCAGATATCATCCAGGGCTATGTAAAACAAATTGGGTAGCTCTCTATTTTTTCATGTCTCCAAAAAGTATATATCTGTTTCTTGAGATTATGTATCCCATGGCCGTTTGAAAGAATTCATTCATAAAAACAACTGGGATGAAGACTTTTTGTTTTCTAGTCACTTTGCCAATTTCTTGCTTGGCCATTGGTTCGCTCAGCTTTTCTGTTCCTTGAGTGGAAAGACTTGAATGTGGAGTGCTAAGTTTGGGGACAGACTTTACCACTAACCACCTGTGCCTATTCATTCATTCATTCATTCATTCATTCATTCCATTACTGCACATGACACTAACTAATGCCAGATGTGTGTCGAATGCTAGAGATACAATGGTATCTCAAGGCCCTCACGTTTTCTAGCAGGAGAGACCCCAGACAGGCAAAGAAACAAGAAAATAAAACGCAAGTGGATATTTGTAAGAAAGAAACAAGTAAGGCGCCGAGATTATGAATAAGAGGGAAAGACTCTCGGAGTGGGAGGTCGAGGACGGCCTCTGGGGCTGACATTGTACCCAGATGGCCTGGATCCCTCGCCCTGGTCTGTGGCCTGTCCCCCTTTTAGATTCTGCATCTTAGGGCTCACACTGCTTTCTTCAGAGAACTGTCCTTAGACCATTGGAGCAGGACTGGCCTGGGGTTTAAGTCCCTTCCCCCGGGGGGCTAGTAGCCACTGATGGATTGGTGCAGGAGTACAAAGCCCAAAGCCCTTGCCTGAAGTCAAGGTAAAGTCCACACTATAATTCACTCTCTGGGGCTCCCCATGGGGTCAGACCTGAGATCACCCTCTGCCTGTCCTGCTCCCCAACTCCCTTCAGTCTTCCTTCCCCGCTCTAGCACCTCCTTAATCAGTCACACGTTCATGCCTTCCCAGGTCAGGGTTGGCTTCATGGGAACCTGACTGAAGACGACCTCTGTGAAGAGATGATCTTGAAGCCCACACCTAAAGTGTGAGAAGTAGCCGATCATGGGAGGAGCCAGACAGGGTCTGGATGTGGGGGGAGAGGGAATGGTGTGTGCAAAGGCCCTGAGGCAGGAGGACACTCGCTACGTTTGAGGCCTGCAAGTGTATGTTTTGTTGGAAAATGCTGAGTGGGCCAGCTGGGTGGGAGGGAACATGAGGCAGGGTACCAGATTTAATCCTTGGGGACCAGGGAGCGGGCGGTTCTGAGGATGCTGAGCTGGCGAGAGTCAGGATGAGGGCTGTGTGCCACATTCGTGAAACTGAAGGCTGAATTCTAGAATAAATCTGACAGAAAGGCAGCCCTCCCTGGACACTGTCACTTCTCTGACCTTTGTGACTCCCTGGGAGGGCTCCAGAGCTGACAGGTGACAGGAATTTTCAGCAAGAAAGAGATCTGGCCAGATCTGCATTTGAGAACGATCTCTCTCTGGCAGTTACACAGCAGAAGAGCAGAGGACATCAAGATTAGGGACCGAGAGATCATAGGGGTGGAGTGGGGGTGGCAGTGATTCTGGCGTGAAGTTATATGGGCCTGAACTCACTGGCCGTGAGGTGGGGAGGGAAGCGAAGTGCAGAGAGAGATTAGGAGATAGAATGGAGAAGACTCAGGAGGCTGAGAAGCATAATGGGAAATTTTTTTAATTATGGAAGTAATATGGGAAGACACGGTTATTAGGAAGTGATTCAAATGAATAGGAAGCCAAGGCTCGGGAACCAGACCTTGGATTTGAACTCCGAGGAGGAAGTTCACGCCTCTGAGCGGCAGCTTCAGCCTCTGTGCCCACTCGGGGGATGGTTGGGAGGAACCGGCGAGAAACAGAATTCACGATGCAAGGCCTGACCCAGAACGACGTCCCGGAGCTGCCTTTCAGCTCTGACCCTCTGTAGTTTTTCTCATTCTGCAAACAAGGAGCTGAGAGCACAAAGCCCCGAATGTGAAGCCGTGTGCTTTCCAGGTAAGCAGAGCGTGATTGCAGTCAGGGGCGTTAAGTGGCTTCTGAAAGGCTGCGGCGTGATTAAATTCGCCACTTAACCAAATTGCTTTCTATTGCCTCCATTGAATGCAATCGCAAGGAGATAAAGGGGCTTAATGTGAAAAGCTTGGCTGGGCTGCACGGCTAATAAATTAACTGTTCCCTCCCCCTGTGCAGCCTCTTGCCTGCTGGCAGCCGGCCTGCGTGCCTGTTGCCTGGGCGGAGGTCACTGGTGTCACCACAAGGATGGCCAGCATGTGTCCTCCTTTCGTGAGGTCCTGGTCCTGGCATTCCCCACTCCCCGCCCCCCGCTAAGAGTTTTCTCCCCACCACTGACAATGGTCAGGCTAGACCCTCAAGGAAAGGGGCAGCATGGCAGGTCAGAAGAACGCTTACTCAAAGGTAGGACTCGGCTCCCAGTTCTCCGCCTCCCCTCGTACTTACTAGTGTGGAACCTCCGGCAAGTTTCTTCATCATAAAGCCCCAGGCTCTAAGCAGTTACACGCGCCCAGCACCCCGTGGGTGCTTTCCCACACCATCCCTTTACTCCCTCCGTTCCCCAAGACTGTCAGCAGCCCCAGGAGGGTGGACGTCTTGTTGATCTCATATTCCTGTTCCCAGCTCCAGGCTCAGAGCCTGGCAGCCCCTCAGGATGTGATCTATGTGAAATGAAGGACGTGTGGAAGGATAAATAGTTGGGGAGACCATTGGATGGATGGATGGATGAATGATGGGGTGGAGGATAAGTGGATGAGTGGAAGGATGGATGGAATGACAGATAGAAAGAAGGATGGATGAATGAATAAAGAATGAAAGGATGAATGGGTAATTGATAAAAGGATGAATGAGGGTTGGTTGGAAGGATAGATGAAGAGGAGGAAGAATGAAAGGATGTATATAGATGGATGGAAGAAAGGATAAATAGGTGGTTGGAAAGATGGATGGATTGAAAGACGGATGGATGCCTTTCAGCCTCTGTTCCCCGCAGGGAGGTGCTAGTCTGAGAGGCACACCCAAGCTTGTTTGTCCAAAGCCATACAGCAGGGGCCTAGAAGTGATTCGGGAGCCCTAAACTTAATTATCTCTTATCCCTGCCTGTAAAATAACGGTTAGCCTAGTTGACCTCTAAGGTCTTAATTTCAGGTCCTGTCCTGTGAGATGTTAATTCTTAAGAGTGAAAGGAAATGACAAGAGTCAACATTTATAGTTTAAAAGAACGTTCACTCAACAAACATCATTTCATACGAGCCTCAAACAACCCGTGAGAGTTGCAGAGCAACTGTATCATTATCTTTCCCACTTTACAGGTAGAAACACTGAGGCTCAAAACAGTAGCACCTGGTATTAGGAGTGCATACTCTGGAGTCAGACCACCTGGATTCAAACCATGCTGGACCGGCATGACTATTGACGAGCTAAAGAACCTCTCTCTGTTGCTTCCTCATGATTCATTTATTCACATTTATAAGGAGCCTACCATATATTGTGCCCAATCCTGGATGTCGAAAATGCAGCAGGGAACAAAAACTCCAAAACCGTGACCCTCATGGAGCTAATACTCTGAAGGAGGAATACAATAATAGATAAACAGGCAAGTAAGTTAGAAACCCTGACAGCTGTGGTAAGGAGAACAATGAGGCAGAGAAGGTGGGGGCATGAAGGTACCGTCAGCGGGGCTGGAGCTGTGATTTTGAGCAGGGAAGGCTTCACGAAGAAGCTGACATCTGAGAGCAGACCTAAGGAAGCGAAGGAATAAGCCAGGTGGGTATCTGGGAGCACTGCATTCCAAGCAGAAGGAACCTTAAGTGCTAATTCCATGATCAGGAGCAGACCTGGTGTGTTTGAGGAGCAGCGTGGAGGCAGCAAGGAAAGATGAGGAGGGGTGAAGTCGGGGGTGTAATGGGGATGAGGGTGGGCTGCAGATCACACAGGGAGCTGACAGCCACTGTAAGGACCTCGGCCGCAGCGCGGAGTGAGATAAGACACAATGGGAAGATTTCGCACAGAGAAGTGACATGATCTGAATTCAGTTTCAAATGGGTCACTCTGGCTGTGGGGTTGAGAATAGACAGGAGCGGGGGGGCAAGGGCAACAGTGGGAGGAACGGTTAGAAGGCAAGGGCTGGGGTGGCTTGAGTCAGAGTGGTAGCTGTGGAGGAGGTGACAAGTGGCTGAATTCTGGATGCATTTTGCAGGGGGAGGCAACGAGATACTAACGAGTTGGGTGTGGGTGAGAGAGAGGGAGAGCAGTCAAGGCTGAGTCCGAGATTTCCAGCCCGAATGCCTGGAAGGATGGAGCTGTCACTTCTCCAGATGGGGAGGGTTGTGTGAGGACCGCGTGTTCAGGGAAAGGCAGGGAGTTTGCCAGGAAACTAATGGAATCATCAAGGGAGATATACTAGATAGAGAAGGGTCCAAGGTCAAGATTGAGGAGGGAAGGAGGAGCCATAATGGAAACTGAGCAGGAACAGTAAGTGGATGAAGAAGAAAACCAGGCGGGTAAGGTTCCTGGAAGCCAAGGTGTCCAACACAGTTTCTTTAAGTAGAGCAGCGAAAACCTGATTAGAGTGGGTGCAAGAGACTATGAGAGGACGGGAAGTGGAGACCAGGATAGTGGACAACTGTTTTTGAGGAGTTTTGCTATAAAAGGAAGAAGGAGGTGTGGGATCGAGGGATTTTTGTTCTGTTTTTAAGATGAGAGAAATTATGTGTTCATATATTGAAAGGAACAAAGCCATCCATTTATCCACCTTCCCACCCACCTGTTCATTCATCCATCCATTCATGCACTCATTTATTCACCCACCTACCAATCTACTCATTCATCCATCCAACCATCCAACCAACCACCCATCTATCCATCCATCTGTCCATACATACATCCATCCACCCTCCCACCTGCAGCCACCCATCTACCCCACCAGCACTTCCTGAGCACCACCACGTGTCAGCCCTGAGCTGGGAGCTGAGAGAGATAAGCCATCTGCCCTCAAGAGCTCACAAGCGGAGAATGGGACACAGACAAGTTCATATCAGTAACAGCTGAGTGTGACCAACGCTGTAACCACTAATCTACAACGGATTATGGGAGCAAAAACCACGGAATGCCTGGAGAATGTAGAAAGTCTTCACGGTGGAGGCTGATCTTTGGGCTGGGTCTTAAAGGAAAAATAGGAGTTTGTCTTATAGACAAAAGGGTGGCATTGCTGAGAGAGAGAGAGAGAAAGAGAGAGAGAGAGAGAGAGAGAGAGAGAGAGAGAGAGAGAGAGAGAGAGAGAGAGACCCTCGTACAAAAGCAAAGATACACAGAAGTGGGGAAGACTGGACGGAGCGAGGTTTAGAGGGCCTTCCATCCCTTCTCTGCAGACATGAGGAAGCCCATGAAAGATCTTGAACGAGGCAGAGACATGATCAAGCACAGCTTCTAGGAAGAGGGGGCAGTCTGGAGGATGGGGTCAGGGGTGGAGAGGAGGGCATGGTTCCTGGGCAGGAGGTGGCCGAAGCCACAAGACCATTCAGAAAGGTATAGAGTGATAAACTAAAAGGAAACCTGAGGGGACAGCACCTGGAGAGAGCGATAAAGAAGAGGGGGTCAGAGGAGGTAGACTCCTTTGCTGCCCCTGCCCCTGGTCCAGCCGGTCCCATATCCAGAAGTAGATATGCCTATATCTGCTTCTTCCCTCTCTGTGAACTGGCTCAATCTTCCCCCACTTTCTGGAACCTAGAAGACACCTGGCCAGCCTCCAACACAGCAGGGGGTACCCCTCCTCAGCCTCCAGGCCAGAGCAGGAACTCACTCCCTGGAAAGATTCTCATCGCCCAGGGGGAGTGGCCTGGGGGAGTGGCCGTCTCCATCCCCGCCCCCCTCCGTCCCAGCCCCAGCCCGCTCCTGGCCCTTGCAGTCTGCTTAGTCTCAGCCCCCACTGGCCCCTCCAGGGCCCCTTGGCTTCTGGAATTAGAATTCTCCATGTGTAAAAAGAAATGACATCATTGTTTCTGCAGATTGAAAAAAAAATAACACCTGCTTGTTTTATTTTATTTTTTTAAGTCAGATAATCCCCCCCCAAAAAAAAAAAAGAGGAAGAAAATAAGAATTACTCACGCTCCAGCCCCTGGAGAAACCCACTGTAAACGTTTTGCTGTGTATCCTTCCAGACTGTTTTCGTTGACAGGCACATGTGTGCGCCCACACGCCTTTTTGTTGAATAAAAATGGCAACACGCGATACACAGTGTTCCGTGACATGCTTGTTATTTTGCACGTACATCGTGAGACTGTTTCCTGCCAGCACAGCTAGATCTCCATCCTCTATTTCTATTAGCTGAAGAATATTCTGCGGCGAGAAAGGGCCTTAACGTAATCATCACACCTCTTCAGGTTCAGCCTCTCCCAAAACCCTTTCCTGTGATAAATAATGCTCTCTGCAGATCCTCGTTCATAAGTCTCTGAGCAGTAAAACTGGGACTATTTAAATTTAGGGGTTAATATGGCCCTCTGGCTCATGTCATGAAAGAAAGTGATTTTTATTTTCAAAGTTGATTGCAAAGGCGATTACAGGAACAATGGTTGCCAGGCAACCTGTGAGTGGGGATTCAGGGCGAGAGATGGAAGGAAGCAGGTCAGCATCCTGCCTCAGTTACTCTGTTCCTCCCTGCTACTTAGGAATCCCACTTCCTGCTCTTCCTCTCATGGACGTGAGCTTAACAACCAACAGTACAAGGACGTCACCTTCAGTATCCTTAAGGAGCTCACTTGAGATTGATTAATTGGAAGAGAATAGAATGGAAATCCCTTTAGCCATACTGCCTAGCTTCCAGACATAGGGAGAGGCCTCTATCAGAGACGAGAGTTACCTGGAATGAGAGGAAATGCTCAGGTTTCAGGCCCAGCTCTGCCATCTGTTCCCGTGGGGCTTGGTTCATGTATCAGTCAGGATGAGCTAGGTTATGCTGCAATAATAAGTAAAATCCCCCATATCTCAGTAGCTCAAAACAACAAAAGATTATTACACACACACGCACACACACACACGCACACACATACCCTTGCCAGTCCCAGAAACTCCAGGGTCACTGTCCCTCGTGAGATGACTCAATAATCAAGCTGCTTCAATCCTCTGGCACTTGCTTCTCAATACACAGCTTCGAGGTTGGCCAGGGCAGGAAGGGAACAGGGATTATCTGGCTTCAAACTGCTCTCATCCAGAAGTGAAAAACACTTCCGCTCACATCTCATGGCCAAAGAAAGTCACATAGTCACACATAATTCAAGAGATGGGAGTTGGTATCATCTAACAATTACTGATGAGCCCTAAAAATGCCAACCACAGTTTCCAAATCTGCAGAGTAAGCAAAATAGTGGCTGCCCTTTACTCTCATTTATTTACATGTTCAACTCACTAGGTTTTCTTGTGCAAGGTGCTGGTGAAACAGTGATGCAGGACTAGAACCCAGGTCTCCTGGCCCCTTCTCCCTCCTCTCAGTCATGCTTCCTGCCGGTCTTGCTCTCATTGTGGTCTCATGTTGGCTCCTTCCTAAAGCAGAGCCTGAAACAAAAACTCGAGTGAAAGGGATTTACGTGGGAAGGGAGCCCAGGAGGCTACAATGATGGCACAAGAAAGTGAGACAGGCATCAGTGAGTCTGTTGCCAGCCCCCCCGCCCAGGGAGCCTCTGGCGAACCACAAAAAATACAGCTCAAAACTGGCCTGAACAGCGGGAGGCCGGAGTGTGCACCCACTGACCACTGTCCCCGCTGATGGAGGGTTGTTCAAGGAAAAGCAAACTATCCCCACCTCACCGAGGACAGTGCTGCAGCTGATGTCTGAGGCGGGCTGAGGGAACGAGGCACAAAGCACCAGTAGCATCCACTATAGACGCTGAAGGAAAAGCCACACCTGCCACAAAACCATATGGAAACCTGACACAAATGGCCAAACAGAGGAGTCAGTGGCGCCTCCTGCTGGCTGCTGAGCTCGTGTCCTCCGGCTTCCGTTTCCAATGTGGAAGGAGGTAACTGCTGTGCATGAAAACAACCATGAAGAACAGCAGCACGGAGGTGCCCACTGACTCAGGTGCGGGAACGGGGTGCTGGGCGGCCAAAGGTGCCGGGAGGGTAGGCTTCCTGCTGGCCCCGGCACAGCCTGTCCAGAAGTCAGGAAAATGTGCATGGGACACACGAGGACAGAGAAACGGGTCTATGAGGACACCTCCTGTGGTCAGTGTGTCCAGGATTCCAGGAGACAGAAGAAATCATCCCTGTGTCTGGAGCCTCCAGCCTCTCTGAGATCCTTCCATGGCAAGTGGCAGCATGGTGTAGAGAGACGCATTTCAGCCTCGGGAGCAGATGGCAGGGGTTCGAGTCTCGTCACTGTCCCCAGGGCTCTAGTGAAACTATAACTCCCGGATACTGTCCACGCATACTCCAGCAAGAAGACCCTCCAGCTCCATCCCTAACGCCTGCTACATCTGGATGAGAAGCAGGCTTTCATGGTACCCTGTCCCGCTCAAATCCCATGGCCTTCTCGTCCGGCTCAGTGCCCGCCCACCACACGATTGTGTAGAAGGGATGTGTGGGTGGTGGGTAGAGGCCAGAAAGGGAGAGGAGTCACATGTCCACCCCCACTGCTTCTCGGAGACCTTCTTATCACCTGTTCTGGGGCCGTTGGGTGGGTCCCACACACCTCGATTCTAAGTTTAGTCCACTGAGGACCATGCCTGGGAGCCAGGCCCTGGCCCCCAAGCCTGTGGGCCTGTGCTTATTTTCGTGGGGCTTTACATAAAAAGCATAAGCATGTATGTGCAAGGTTGATGCTGAAATCAGGGACCAGGGAGAGGCAGAGGTGGCCTGTTCTACGGGAGGGTCTTAACTCTCAGAACTGGTTATATTCAGTTCACCCAGAAACCTGGCCAATACCATTTTCAATGGGCAAAAATCCTTGCTCTTTCTCTGTCTCAGCTTCTCCATCCTATACAGGAAACAGTAACAGTCCCTTCCCCAAAGGGCTGTTGTGGGGTAAATGAAATAATATATGTGACTTGCTTAGAACAGTGCCTGGCACAAAATAAATTCCCAATAAATATTAGTGTTGGTGGAGGGGGTCGGTAATAGTTGTTCTGATGATAGTATTATTATTAACTTACTCCTTCAGGCACAGAACCTTATAGGTATCGGTTAGTACTGAACGCATGGCTGAAATAGATGCAGGGGATAGAAGGCTGGAAGCAGACGACATCGAAGATTGAAATAGACACTTGGTGAGCACTTGATTGGGTCTAATTAGTTTTCATGATCTAGTCTCCATGGAAACTGCTGAGTAGCGAGACTCGGAACAGACAGTTTTCCCCTGTACCGAGTACACCAAAGCACACGTGGGCCTTCTGCGCCTTGCAGCCCACGGAGGAGGCAGTTTCCTCTCACGCCTTGCTCATTTCTCTCCTCGCCAGATGGGGAACTCTCCCGGGGCGGGGACCAGGACTTGTGGACACTCAGAAAGCAGTGTCTACGTGGCCGCTGGGACACAGCAAGTGCTCATGCATTTTTGTCGAATGAATGAATGAATGAATGAATGTTGTCTGATTGGCTCAGAAAATGGCAGGACTGAACCTAAAAGGACCTCAGAACCTTCCTCTGGGAGGGGCTGGGCAAGGCAAGGGTTCACCATCACCTCTCGCACTAGGTTAGATTAGACTAGATGTTAGAATGCTTCACACCATTCACTGAAATAGGGTCAGACCCTGTTCAAGTTCAATTCCAAAGTGAAGTGCATGGGATTTGGAGGCCATCGAATTTGGGAGGAAGGATTGGCTCAGCCACATGCCGGCTTTGTAAATGGAGGCAAATGATTTCATTTCTATGGTCCTCCATACACTGGATCTGAGACATCTACTTCTCAGGGATGATGTGCAGATAAAATGGTCCAAAGTGGGTAAAGCCATTCGCTCCCTGGGGAGGGGGCTACACTGTCTCTGTTTTAGAGTCTGTGAAGCGGGAATAAGAGCAGCCCTCTCCTCTCCTAAGGGATCACTAATGGCCTAAGTTATAGGAGAGTCCTTCGTAAACTGTAGAGTGCAGTGCACACATGCGAGATCACGAGGCTTGAGTAGCAGAAAGAACCTGAACTTGGAGCGCTGCTGGAGCAAGCCTCCCAGCCAAGGTGGGAGAGAAAAGGAAAGACCCCCCGAAACCCAGGGGGGCGCTTCCGAGGCCATGGACTTGGCAGTCAGACTGCTTGGGTTCGGGTCTGCCTCTCTCTGCTTCCTGTGATCTTGGGAAAGCAGCAACCTCAGGAGGTCTCCATGTCTTTGCTGGTAAAGTGGCGTGGCAGTAAGTCACAGGGTTGTGGCGGGGTCCAACGGGATCCAGCTAGTGCTGTGCTCAGTCCAGAAGGAACTCAAGGGGGGAAGAGGCAGGGTGACCCAGACTTACGGGATAGGCCATTATCGTGACACAGGGACCATCGATATCCCCGTTTCCCAGGCGGGGTTACAGGGGCCCAGCTGGCACCAGGTGTCACTCCCAGGTCTGTCCCTACAAAGCTGGTGCCGCTCCCCTCGCCCAGGACCCCACTCTGGTTCTGACGCCAAATACTGGGCGAGTCCCGGGGCTAGGGGAAAGCAAAGGACAGAAACCAAGCAGGTGCTTGGCGCAGCCCGGCACCCCCATCCCTGCCCAGCCCTGAACTCCCACCCTTCCTTTGACCCTTCACCCCTGGGTGCTCTCCTGGGCTGGGTGGCCCTGTCAGCCACTCCAGGGTGCTGGGACAGGGACAGGAATCACTTGCTTGGCCTGTGTCCTTCTCTGCCACAGATAACAGCACCATTAGGTAATTACATTTGTCCCTTATCTCACTCTTTCTCTTTATTACTTCCCTGGGGAGACGCTGTAACCACGGCCTCTCTCTTCAGATGAAGCCAGTCTCCCGGTTGCAAGCTCAAACCAAGGGACCACCATCAGGGGGAGCGTGCTGTGGAGGACAGATTACATCTTTGGGTGGCAGGGCCGCCCTGTCCGTCAGCTCAGGGTGTGCGGACAGGCGCTGGGTGACTCCTGAGAACACAGCCAGTGCCCGCAGAAAACATGCTGGCTCCAGAGGAGGAAGCAAGGGCTTGCCCTAGCCTTGCTGTGTGAGCTTAGGCCCAGCACTTAACCTCTCTGGGTCCCAGGTTCTCATGGGTCAGATGGGGACAATAACCCTTTCCCCCATGATAATCAAGCCAGCCTGGGACAATGACACATCTCCAGCCATATGTATTCGCCACTGTTTCTGGATTCTGTGGCAGCTCTTTTTATTTTTTTAAGGTATGTAGTGGTATCTCATTGTGTTTTTTTTTTTTTAATCAAAGTATGGCAGGCATACACTATTATTATATTAGTTTCAGGTGTACAACATAACGATTTAACATTTTTTTTTAAAAAAAAAGAGCTTTATTGACATACGTTTACACATATTTAAAATGTGCCATTTGCTAAGTGTTGACATATGTATACCCCTGTGAAGTTATCATCCCAACCAAGATAGTGAAGACATCCATCACCTCCCAAAATTTCCTCCTGGCCCTCTGTGGCCCCTCCTGCCCCTCCCCACCTCCACACCCCAGGCTACCACCAATCTGCCTGCTGTCTCTCTAGACTCATTTGCATGTCCTAGAATTTTATGTAAATGGAATCATACAGTATGTACTCTTTTTGTCTGGCTTCTATTTTAAGAATCCTCTACATTGATATGCATATGAGCCGTTCACTTCTTTTTACTGCTAAGTCACACCTATTATACGGAGATGCTACAATACTTTTTATTCACGTATCTCTTGATAGATATTTGGGTTGTGTCCAGTTTGGGGTAATTACAAATAAAGCTGGTACAAACATTCACATACAAGTGCTGAATGCTTGCTTTCTTTCTCTTCGGTAAATACCTAGGCGTGGATCCTATGGTAGGTATATGTTTCATTTTTAAAGAAATGACAAGATTGTTTTCCATAGTAATCCCATCACTTCGCATTCCCACCGGCAGTGTGGGCGTTCCAGTTCCTCCACGTCTTTGTGGCACGAGCGGTCTTTAATGTCAGACGTTCTGACAGGATCGCATTGCACAGCGAGCTCTTCTCGGAGGAGCGCCTGGGCTACCAGGCCGCCTGCCCAAGGCCCGCTTGTCTTTCTCAGTTAGGAGGCGAGGCAGGGCTGGGAGGCCCTGGAGTTCTCGAGGTGCGTCCTTCATTCTCCCCTTCTGCCATTGCAGAGGCCGTGGGGGCCAGGGGGAGTCACCAGGGGACCGCCCAAGGACATTACCAGCCTTGAGATTCTGGGACCAATGGATCTGAGGCTCAGCTTTCATCTTTGGTGAAATTTCTCTGGCCTCTCCGTATCATGGTGTTGGGTCCACTTCGGCAGTTATTATTTCCTGCCGCTCAATGCCTCAGGTATAAGATCTCTCTTGGAGATCCTGGGACGAGGTGGTTGAGGTGCCTGGGATGGTCCAGGGCTCAGCTAGAGCCTCATCTAACACCCAGCCAGAACTTCCTGTCCTGTGCTGGAGCTGGGAGCCAAGAGGACAGGGGTGGGGGGTTGTGGCTTTTTCAGGGTGCCCTCATCAAGGGTACAACAGCAGCTGAAGGCCTCTGAGGCCCTCCGAGCTAGAAGTTCTTCTTAGGCAGGTAGAAGAAGCTGAGGACACCGGGTCAGCACCTGTCCTTCCTTAGGGCTCAGGCAGGAGGAAGGGCCATGATTAGAGCCCACGTGGTCCAGGGTTCTCTGCCAGCTCCTGCAGCGTGAGGAGGCAGGAGGAGAGACCGGTGACCCAGAACTGCTGAGTCTCTGAGCTGGGGGGCCGAGGAGAGGGCTGAGAGAACAGCCTGTTCTCTGAGGGCGCAGGCTGCCCAGCTAATTGGCTCTGGAATATCGTTTGTCCAGAGAGAAGAGGCGCGTGCACCGCCTTGCAGGCCCCGGCCATGCAGGAGCTTCCTGTGCCTCCCTCCAAGCCAGGGCCCCTTGAAGCCCTCTCTACCTGCACCCCTGACCCCCCAGCTGGGCCGGCTGAGGACAAGCAGGGCCTGAGGCTGGGGGAGGGGGCGGGGTGTCAGCTCACCACCTGCCCCTCCATCAGAGCCCTAAGGGCCCAACATCCCTTTTTCAGGGCTCAGCTTCACAAGGCACTAGTTGTAGGGATCTCAATTGCCTTGGCCATCAGTGATATTCAGGAAACGACACCTCAAAGTCACTAAAATAAGAGGTAGGTGTCGACATCGACTCGGCACTCGCTCTGCACCAGGCCCTATGTCTAAACACCTGACAGTGACTCCGTGAGCCCTGGGAAGTAGGCGCTGTCATCAACAACCCATTTCACAGATGGGGAAACTGAGGCTCTCCCAGCCGTTGAGGGGCCCAGCCCTGCTGATGATGAAGATGAAGGACATGGCTCATTCAGTCACGCAAAACCACGTGCTCTGCCACAGGACAGAGCCTGAGGGCGAGAGGGAAGTGGGGGAGGGATGGCAGAGGTGGGAGGGGCAGTCACACCCTCTGAGCAGCGGGAGCGGTGCTGGGCTTTCTGGCCCCCTTCCCCCCGCTATCAGCAGCACCCCTGAGTCGCCCCAGACATAGTAGGCACTTACAGATACTGGTGACTGAATTCTCTGTGCAATTCATAGAAATCACACAAGGATTCTGGCCCTTTTGTGGAACAGGAAACAGAGGCTCAGAAAGGTTAAGCGACTTTTCTTTTCAAGGTGACACCGCGGTTCCAGTTGGAGCAGGACTCGCAACCAGGGCTCCTGACTCCAGAGGACAGGCCTTGCCATTATTGTAAGTTGCTTCTGCCATCTGGCAAGGGGACCGGGATCTGCCTAAAGTCACCTGAAGACCCTTCCCTGAGAGGCCCTAAAAGGCAGCTTTTGGGGCGCTTATAGCATTGAGAGGTTGGAACCTGGACAGGGCGTCCTCTCTCTCTCTCTCTCTCTCTCTCTCTCTCTCTCTCTCTCTCTCTCTCTCTCTCTCTCTCTCTCTCTCTCAGAGTCTCAGCTCCCTGGCCCACCCTAGAAGCCCCCTGTGTGGCTTTGATACTGTTCTTAGGGGTTCCTCCCACCCCTCTCTCTACCACATGCCCTGGCCAAGAAGCCAGGCCAGCCCCTCTACTCTCCTCCACCCTGAACCTCACCTTCACTGTCACCTTTCCCCAAGACCTAGTCTCCAATGTTTTGGTCTTGGACTTGGCATGACTTTGGGGTTTGCACACTGCTAAGCAATTCTTCTACAGCATCTCACCATGGAGCCTCTGTAGACCCACCTTCCAGGTGCTTTCCCTGTGGATACACATGTTTCTGACCCAGAGGTGTTCCCCAGAAGACATCCTGCTCAGGGGTGAGGCACTGTGGGAACCCTGCGGGAATATGGCCACAGGAAGGAAGAAAGGAAATGGGGCAAGAGGACGATTTCTCGCTTCTCAGTTTGGCCCAGGCCCGCTCCCTCTTTGCAGTCGGCTATGTCTCATGCCCCGCGTGAGCTGGCCTTGGTGTCCAGGGCTTGGTGCCCACGGCACCCTCCCCAAGCTTCCCCACTGTCCTCCTGGGCTGGGGACGACCCAAGCCCTCATCCACCCACTGAGGCCTGTAAACTGCTTGATTAGATTAAAACAAACATCTGCCAAAGAAGAAAAGCAAAACCTTAATTGGAGGCCCCCGGAGATGTTTGTGGAGACAGATGGGATTGGATCTAACGCAACAGCCTCGTCCTGGCCTCGGTGCAGACGCCGCGCAGATAAAACAACATTGCCCAGCAACGGGGCTTTGCCACCTGGACGCCTGATAAGGGGCGTGAAGGGTCTGTGTGTGTTTGGAAATATGGTTTTGTAAGCGGGGCCAAGGGTGTGTTGACTCTGCTGTCCAATGCCCTGGGCTTCTCTATCAGATAAGCAGCTGCCACTTTCCCTCAGGGACAGGCAGAAAGCTGTGCCCAAAATGGTCCTTGGGAACAGTCCCTGGCAGGGACTCCCCACATGGAGGTGTCCTGGGCACCAGCCAGAGGAGCAGCTGGTCAGTCCCTGAGATCTGGTGCTCACTAAAGAGAACATTTCTGGCCTCCTGGGACAGGTGGTGACAATGGCTGTCTCTTCTCCTCTCCCTGACGCCTGGTTCAGAAGCATCTCTGGGACAGAGTGGGGTGTTAGGACTGCGGGGAGCTAGCTAGGTCTGTGGGCACACCCATACAGCGCCTTTGAGCATCCCACTGTCTCCCATCCTCTGCTGCTCATCTCCTCCCAGCGACGCCTGTTTGCCTCAAAGCAAAAGTCAAAATCCTCCCCAAGGCCCCTGAGTGCCCTGCGTGGTCTGGCCCGGCACTGTCTCACCTGCCACGACCCCCTTACTCACTCTCTTCCAGCCACCTCGGCCTTTCTGGGGCAAGGTAAACTCTTGCCCCAGGGCCTTTGCACTGGCTGTTCATTCTGCCAGGGATGTTCTCCCAGACATCCACATGGCTCCCTCCCTCGAGTCCTGCGAGTCCTCACTCACGTGACCATCTCAGTGCAGCCAACCCTGCCCACCCGTTTGATGGGCCAAACCGACGACACGTCAGGAAGCAGAATCTCAAACGCTCCTTGCTCTCTCCTGTTTCTCAGCATCGTCACCATATAATGTCCTTACTTAGTACGGCTTATTATCGCCTGTCACCCCAGCTTAGAGTACAGGCTCCAAGAAGCTCTTTCCTTCGCTGGCATGCACCAAGCACCCAGAACAGAGCCTGGATCACGGTAGGAGCTCAATAAATATTTTTTAAGTGAAGGAATGTCTCTCCTTCCGAGCCTCCCAGCAGCTTTAGTAGAGAAAGAGGGTGAAAAAGAGGCTGGGTCCAGGGAAGCCGGGCTGTGACTGTCCCCAGAATGCCTCTCGCAAGGTAACTGAGCACCCCTGGGAGAGGCCTGGCAGCTGTCCGCCCAAAGCCCACCATGCAGACCACCAGAGGAAGCCTCATCCAGGAAGGAAGGCCCAGGACTCAGTACCAGGAGAGCTGAGCTCCCATCACGGCCCACACTGTCGATTTGCTGTGTGCCTTGGGACAAGGTGCTGTTCATCTCTGAGTCTCGATTTCCTCTTTTATTGGATGATATTAGCATTTACCGTCTTTATCTGAAGGCAATAAACTTCCACATCACCACAACCTGAGGTCAAATCCTACCTCTGCCATTTACATTCTAGGCTGTGTGGCGAGTAGGCAGCTTAGGTGACTTCTCTGAACCTCCGCCTCCTAATTAATCTAGTAATAAGGAAAATGATAGCACTTCATTGCAGGTGTGGGAAGAGTAAAGCAGTCGATACATGCAGAAGAGTCAGCCACTGTGGTTCAGAGGTCAGGTACACTCTTTGAGCACATGTATGTTATGTATCCTCACAGCCATGTGTCAGGGGGGGACACTGAGGCACGGTGGGAAGGTGGCTAGCCAGGGTCACTCAGCAAGCTGATGGTAGTGCCAGGGAAGACCTTGTGTTCGGCTCTCCCCACCCTCTCATCACGCTTGGCTGATGCAAGTTCTGCTCATTCTCCAACCCCGTGGATTCTGGCTTTGGCCCATCTTCACCTTGGGCCTCACCTTGGTCAGAGGCCCCGAAGTGGCTACTGTTGACAAGACACCTCCTAAGAGGGACAGGAGTCTAAAGAGCCACACTCTAAATTATTCAAAGCACAATCAAGCCCCAGAGTCAGGGATGGAGGGAACTCTGTCAAGGCCTGAGAAGGGGTGAGGGGTGAGGCTTGAGGGGCACCGAGCTCCGTGTGGCTACAGGACCAAGGACCGTCGAGGGATCAGGATGCTGTGAAACCACACACACACCCAGAAAGAGCAGGCGAGGGTCAGCATCTAGGCTCGGGCTCCCTGAGTCAAGGATGCGAACCCATGTGGTTTATCAGGAAGCCCGGGTAGAGAAGGGGGAAGGAAGACGGGTAGAAGGTGGAGGGTGGAGGGTGGAGGGGTGAGGAAGGGAAAGGTCAATAAAGTGTGTGCTAGCAAACCGGACATCACTGGCTGAGGGCAAGTCCCTGAACTTCCAGTGAATGAGAGCAGAGAAGGCTTCTGGGTTTCTGTAAAAAGCCTTTGGGCCCTGAGGGGTGGATCCTGGCAGTGGGAGGGTCCACAAGACACAGGCAGGACTCAGCTGGCTTTGGGGGAGCAGCAGGAGCTCTGGGCGAAACTGAGCCTGTATGTCTGTGAGGACCACCTCTAGAGTCCTGGGAACCAGCTCTGCCGGGGGCGCTGGCGCCCCTCCCCAGCAGCACCCCCATCTCAGCGCCTGGAGTGCTCCCAGGTATGTATGTAGTCTGGGCGGATAGTTTCTGCCCCGTGGAGAGCACTAGGACACCAGTTCTGCCCCCCTGGTCTCCACCCTTCAGGCCAAAAGGCAGCCACCTTCCTGCAGCCAACATCCCCACAGGGTAATGGGCAGAGAGAGTGTTGCTGCGGCTGCTGCTGCTGCTGCTGCTGTTGTTGTTGTGGTGGTTGTAAAACATACATAACATAAAATGTATCGCTTCGAGCGTTTTTAGATGCACGGTTCAGGGGTGATAAGCACGTTCTCATTTCTGGGTGTCCATCCCCACCACCCATCTCCACACCTTTTTCATCTTTCCCAATCGAAACAGTGTTCTCATTAAGCGATAACACCCCATTCGCCCTCCAACTTTTCCTAGCAATCAGCATTCCATTTGTTGTGTGTACGAATTTGACTAAAGAGCGATTTTTTAAAAAACATTTCATTATAGTCCTCACTGCACAAATCTGCCTTCTCTTCTTTTCCCCACCCCACTCCAGGTTGGCCCTTGGACTCAAGACTCAGCAAGCAGTATTTGGGCTGTCAGTCCCATAGACTCCCCTCATTCTTCTCTTCATTCTTTTCTCCTTCCCTGGAGGAGTGGAGTGATTAGGTAGAGGGTCTGGAGAACCGATTCTGGCTCTTGCAACTTGCTATGCTTGGGGAAGCTCCTTCCCATCTCTGAACCTCAGGAATGAGACCAGAATCTTGGCAATATCAAGGTCCACTGAGTTTCTTATGGACCTGAAAACTGATCATTCATTCTATGGCACTAATTCAGACAAATCCCCTTTACCAGGGGATTTCTGTCCCCATGGTAAAACCCTGCATGGTTTGGAAGAACTTGAACCAGTGTTGTTTGGGATATGAAAATAAATAGTGCTTGACATTGAGTGGTCTCTTTCCTTCATCACAGTGACAAAGGGGTCTATAAACACATCCACCATCAGCACCCTACTCACTGGCCACCCACCACCCCAGTGTTGCTGTTTCCTGTCAGAGTGTTCTCTGTCTTTACTGGCTATTTCCATGTTTCAGCTGAAGTTCAGTTTCAGAAAACAAGATATTAGGCGGCTTACGAAATCACTGGAAGGTCTGAAGGAATCAACAATAGAGTGTGTTTCTGGAAACAGCTTGCAAAGCCACACCTCAGAACTGAGCTGCATGGGGGCTGCTGGCCCTTTCAAGGTCAGGAAACTCAGGAAGCTGACACCACAGCCACTGTCACACGAGCCACCCACCTCTGTCATGTCCACGCTGGCAACATGGTGGCTCTGCATCCTGTCTCTGTCCATACATGACTCCAAATTCATGAATGGTAGAACCTAAATCACATCCAGGCCCTTAGCTGCAAGGGCATCTGGGAAATGTAGGTGTTAGACTTCCTACTTCCGCCCTCCAGAAGAGGATTGGAATGGACACTGAGCAATCTAACTCACAGTGCCCTTCACAGGCTCACAATGCAAAGAGCTCCTTCCTGGCTTTGCTTTGTCCCCTGCTTCTCCCTTCTCTCAGTGAGCTATGCTATGGCTCCATCATCTACTCAGCTCATCTGACATACAAAAACAAAGCAATCTGTGTACTTAGCTATCATCAAAACACATTTTGTGCATGGATCAACGTTTGGTGGCAGATTGGGGAACCTGTCATGGGGAACCAGTGAGCAGTGAGCAGGTTGAGACCTACTGGTCCTTTGGCACTCTAGCGTGACTCCCAATTAGGCTGCTAAGGCCACCTTCAAAGCAGATTGTATTTTTCTCTGATGCTCTCTTACTGCATAAGTAATGGAGACTTAACCACATCTTGGCTTTCTGTCCCAGGCCTTTGCGTTTCAGTGGGAGTGATTTCCCAGTAAAAATATTTGTTTATGGGGTGGGGAGCGGGAGAGAGAACCTGCCCCTGAGCGCTGGATGAGAGGTACTTGTTACAACCAGAGGTAGCTCCAGAAGGTCATGTCAAGGATGTAGCTTTGATGAAAATTGTATGTATAGGTTTAGAGCAATATAAATAGACTTTCTCCATGCTTCATCCACCTAAGGTTGGAAAGACAACTATCTTACTTAAAGAGTGCCTGAAGGTAATAGTTTTTGGAGTTGCTGCTGCTGACAAGTTAAAACATTAGGCTAGAAGAGGGCTTAGGGCCTGGGAAGGGGAGTGTGGAATGACACCAGACAGATGGCTGACCTCCAGACTCCATCATTTCCCAGCTATGTGACCTCAGAAGAGTTACTCTAGCTCTCTGAGCTTTGGCTTCTGCATATGAGAAGCAGAGATATTGATAACTTATCCACAAGTTTATTGTAAAGATGAAATGAAATAACACGGATAAAGCCCTATAGCAGATGTCAAGTGTCCCACCTCTGTCCCCTTGGGCCACCTTGGAGGTTACCTGTAGACAGTTCCCATACACACCAACAGCTTCCAGGGGTCTCTGCCTGAGGTGTCCTCTGGCAGTGGGGCTTTGCTTGGCCCTTGCACAGAGCAGGCCAGAAGGGCTGGTAAATCAATGCCTCCAGAAAAGACCGCCAATGAGAGAAAGGAGCCAACAGGTAAGTACTCTAGTTCCTCACCCCAGGGGAGTAACAGGTGTGTTCTACAGTTTCGAACAGGCCCCAGTAGATTGAGTCTCCACTGCCCTCAGTGGTGATTTGCTCATCAACACACCCTCCATTGGCTTTTTTCTTTTCCTCATCTCACTTCCCTACTTCCTTGTTGTGCTTCCTGGAATTACTTCCAAGTGAACTCCTTGCATTCTCAAATCCTTGCCTTAGGGTCTGCTTTTGGGGAACCCAAACAAAGATGAACATCAAACCCAGTTCCTGGCACCTAGGGAGGTACCCATCAATGACGCCACACAGGCAGGGTTCCTCATCAGAATCAAACAACACAGAAATTATTTGAGTGATAATTTTCTCAATTCTCCCAAGGATAGTGCATAATTAGTACCATTCTAGATGAATGGAGGAGATATTAATTCATTACATATGATGAATGCCTTAGGATTTGGGGGCTTAATTCTCTTGTAGAACTCCATCTGTAAAACTCCATCTATAAACAAGTGTAATAATAATAATAATGGCACCTACCTCATAGGGCTGTAATGTAAAACTCTTAGAACAGTGCCTGCTTCTTAATAAGTTTTCCACAGGGTTACTTGTTGTCATCATCCCCATGGGTTGTGTAGTAGAGAATGCTCATTGTCCTCCAATGTCCCCTCTTTCTTTAGGAATGAGAACCATCCCCAGTGGCTGCCAAGCCTCCCTTACAACTAGGTATGTCCCTGAGCCTGAATTCTAGCCAATGGGTTGTGAGAAGTGATGCATGCAAGTGATCCATTCCATCCTTATGAAGAAGATGATTGACCTCCAACTACCCTTTGCCCTCTACGTGATGATTGAGAAATGGTGGCAAATGGAGTAGCTGGCTTGGTAACAAATATAGAAATCTTATATTGAGCTATCCCATTAGTCTGGATTGTTGTGTGAGAGAGAACTAAGATCCCAACTCATCCCACTGAATTTTTGGGTCTTCTGTTCCAGAAGCTTGTTCTTACCTAACTGATCCAGCTCCAAGCCCAAAGATAGGAGCAAGGGATGTGTTTCTTCCTTCTTTCATTGATCCATTGTGTCTATCATGTGCCTAGCACTATGCCAGGAGCTGAAGTCCCAAGCTGGGCGGGATGCAGACCACATGCCAAGGAGCTCCAAGTGTAATGAGACAGAAGAATGTAAAAGCAAATAATTTCAACCTTCTGTGATAAATGCTCAAATAAGTGTTGTGGAGGCAGAGAAGAAAGCAATTACCTCAAGTCCTAAAAGGTACGGAAGTTTGCCAGGCCATGGGGGAGGGAGTGGGATGGTAATCGGGAGGCATTCCAGAGAGAGGTGATAGCACACAAGAAGTCACGAGACAGTGGAAAACATGGGGCATTTCAGCAAAACGAAGTCTAGGTCCAACTTTCCCACTCACTTGCCATATGGTCCCTTGGGTGCTCACTTTAACATCCCGAGTCTCTGCAGTTTCCAAATCTGCAAAACAGGATCAAAACTGAGGTGCCATACAGGGTCAACAATGGAACATTTTGAACAGCTATAAAGCATGGTGCAAATGCTAGTTAATGGCATTGTCAGTTGTAAAGTCTAGTTTGGGACATTTGTGCTGGCTGGTTATGCTCAGTTTCAGGACAAACAGAACCAGGCTCCTGGAGAACTAGTGCTCCTGGGAGGGTGGCAGGGGCTCTGAAACTCCTCCCTCCCTGCAAAAAAAAAGCCACTCAGCTTAGGAAATGGTTCATCTCTCATCATGGCAGTTGGGCAACATATATCAAGTACCTTAAAAATGTCCATTTTCTTAGGCCACGGAGTTCACCTACTATAAAAAGAAATCACTGCAGATGCTGCAGAGATTTGCATACAAGATTGCTCTTTATGACAGCAACAACAAAAAATAGGAAATTTATCTGTGTATTGCAAACTGTGGCACACGATAAGTTGTGATGGACCAGTCTACTGACGACGTGGGTGAATCTTTGTGATAGGACGCTGGAGAGGAAACATGCTAAGAATCGGGGCAGTACACTCCGAAGGGCCCGAGGCCCTTATTCTATCAGCATTCAACTGAGCCTTTCACTGGGAACTACTCTTTATGCAGGGAGCCACCCCAACAAAGGCTACAGAATATGTACTTTAATATTATCGGCGCTTAACTCTGGCTGGCATGAGTACAGGTGCATTTCTGTGCATGTCTAAGTTTTGCAGATGGATTGCATGTTACTGTGCAGCTACATATTCCAGGTCCTCCCCACTCTATTTCCTTGCTATTCCTTGAACACACTAGGTACATTCCTGCCTCAGGCATTTGCACTCGCTGTTCCCTCCACCTGGCGGCCTCATCCTCTGGACACATGAAACTCCTCTCTCTCACTAACTTCATGTCTTTGCTGAAATGTCCCCTCATGGGTAAGGACCACTCTATTTAAAATATACGCCCTCTCCCCCAGTATACCCGCTTCCCTTCCTGCTTCATTTTTGTCCATAGCACTTGTCCCCAACTCACATACTGTGCATTTTACTTCTTTCTTTATTGTCTATCTTCATCCTCTAGAATGTAAACTCCACAAGAACCAGGCTTTTGTCCATTCTGTTTATTTCTGCATCTTCAGCACCCACAACAGCTGAGTGATGTTGTAAATGTCCTAAGCACATAGTAGGTGCTTAAATAGTTGAAGAAATGAATAAATGCATGAAAAATACCATTTCATCTGAGCTCCTGCCAGGTTCCCTTTTGGAGGTGGGCACAGGTGTGGGGCAGGAAGTAGGAAAGAGCAGCAGGAGATGGGGGTCAGTCCCCAGGAAGAAGGAGGGGCTCTAGACAATGCCAACTGATGCCAAACAATAGCTCAGATATTAGTTTCACTATGACATTGGGGTCAGGTGGCAAAGGGTTTCCAATGTGGCCCCCAGGTTGAGAGAAGCAATGTAGCTGAGCATGAGAGCCCCAGGGCAGAGCAAAACAAACTAAGAAACCAACCTTACCCACGAAACATCCAAGAACACTTAGTAAGTGGTGAGAGCTGTTCTCAAATACACAGTGGGTTACCAGCAGCAAGAAAGTGATCCTTAGGGGCTGAACTAAAGCTAATGAGAAGTTACAAGGACTCCTATTTGGTTTGATATCAAGAATTGTCCCCCATTCCCTTCTCACCACCCCAGAAGAGCTGTCCAACAATGGCGGGAGACTAGGATTTACTCCTGTATGGGTTAAACTACAATCGATATTTTCAACAGTTATCTATTAAGTGCTTTTGCTCTGTGTCAGGTGCCATGCTCAACACTCTGAAAGCAATGGAGACTAAACATTATTCAAATAAATCAATACATATATACGGCACAATCATAAATCGTGAAGGTACAAAACTGGGTTACGAGAGGGAGGCCTTACGCAGGCAGCGGGTCAGGAGGCTTCTCTAGGGCCTCCGAGATATTTGAGTGAGCCTCGAATGGTGAGCACACCTCCAGCCTGAGATCAGGGGGAAAGCCCCGGGCAGAGAGAGCATGGAGTGGGGCGCTAGGAATGGAAGGGGCCTCAGCGCACATGGGAGGAACCCGAGGCCCAGAGACCGGGAGTGACTTGCCCAGGGACACACAGCAAGTCGGTGGAGCCGTCGAGGGGTGGAAGATCAACCAAGTCCTCCCTGCCGCCTCCTCCCAGAAGCCAGACACCCGCCTGGTAACCTGACACACGAGCTGTAAGCGGCGGGGGCCAGAGGAAAAAAAAGGTGAGGCTGGGAGTGGAGGGAACTACGACCCGACCAGACCCCCAGAGGGGTGGGGAAGGGGGCAGGGGCGGCCGGATGACGTCATTTCCGGGGTTGGGGGATATATAAGCGGGGCGCGCGAGTGCTGCTGCTGCTGCTGCCGCCGCCGCTGCAGTGTCCGAACTCAGTGCAGTAAGGCTGGTGGGCGGACCGACAGACGGACGCACACAGAGACCTCCCATCCCCGCGCCAGCGCCGCGGTAAACTGCCCCGCCCCGCGGCTCCAGCCACTCCTGTCCCGGGTGCCCGCTGTGCCCAGCCCCAGCCCGCCATCTGCTCGGCGCTCCGGCTTCATCATGCGCTCGGCGGCTGTCCTGGCACTTCTGCTCTGCGCCGGGCAAGGTGAGCGAGCGCGGAGTCCCGGGGAAGAGGGCTCAGGGCGCCCCTGCCCGCCCTTGCCTGCTCCTGCCTGTCCTGCCCGCCCTGAAGTCCAGGCACCGCGCAGCGCGGCGCGCCGCTCCATAGCTCCCTTCGGGCACGGCGAGTTTTCAGCACCGCGGACAGCGCCCCCGCCTCCCTCTTGACCCTGCAAAGTGTCCTCAGCCCAGAACGCGCAGACCCGACTCTGGGCGCGACTCCCGACCCTGCGAGGCAGGGCCCCCTGGTGCCTCCACTCATGTCTGGGCCCGGCGTTGGGCTGCATCAGGACCAGCGCCGGCCCCACGCCATGGCTGGCCAAGGTCATTAGGGGAGATGGGAGGGCTGCCGCGGGCTCCCCCTCTCGCCTCTCTCCCTTTTCCTTTCTGCCGCTCTGCCCCGTCTTCTGTCCTTGACTTCTGCCTCTCAGTATCGTCTCTCTCAATCCCCCTCCTCCATCTCTTTTTCCTCGACTCAGGGATCTCTCTCCCTCTCCCTGCATTCTCCCCCCACCCCAAACCCATTCAGCCCTTGGCCTTGTTTTCACATTTGCCTTCAGCCCCCATGCTGCCTCCTGAGCAGGAGCTTTCCCAAAGGGAAGGGTTAAGGCTTTCGGTGCGGCCTCTGGGAGACACCCCCCTGGGGGCAGCAGCGGGGGAAGAGAAACGAAATCACCCTCAGCATCTCATTTGGGTGGGGGCAGTTTTGAGGGGGAGCATCGAGGTGAACGAGCCCCCAATGCATCAGTCAGGAAGCCCTAGGACCTCCCCTCAGAACAGAGGGGTGACCCAAGCTCTCTCTCTTTCTTCCCAGTCATTGCCCTCCCTGTGAACACCCCTATGGATAAAAGAGACACCGAGGTAAGAAGAGGTGCGGGGATGCCCCAGGATGGGGGATAGGAGGCCAGTTCTTGGGCAGCTGCAGAGTGAGTTTGGCAGAAAGCCAAAAGCCAGCACTGCGGCTGTGAGCCTGGGGACAGCTTGCAAAAGAAGCTATCAAAGACTGTTTGATTGTCCTGCCATCCTGCTGTGGGGACTTTCCCGGCTTCCACTGAGCTGAGTGTGCAGCTTTTTGGAGCCTGTGTCTGGCCTGCTAAGCCGAGGTGGCAGGCCCACTGTCTTGAACATTTCAAATCTGGCATGCTCACCAAGGACTGCTGGGAGGGACTTCTCTGTGGTTGTCCACAGACCTTTGAGAATGTTCTTCACCTGCCTGACTCTGGCTTCCCCCTTGGCTTTTCCCCTCCCCCAAGGCTCTGCCAGCAATACCCTTCCCCCCACACATACACCCCACAGGCACTCAAATCCTAGCTTTCCCAAAGGGGCACATTTAGAAACAATCTCGGTCATGGCTTCTGCACCCAGGGTCCCAGCCAATTAGTGCAGAGGGTGTATGTCACCCAGGAAAGGGATTTAGGAGACACTAGTGTGGGATTCTCTAGCCAGCAAGAGACACTCCATGTTGGGTGTATACTTGAAATTCATTCATATCTGAGCTGAGGCTGTGTTTCTAGTCTCTGGTGCTCACAAATACTGCCACTTGAGAGTCAAAGAATTTCTACTCCTCACCTTTCCAGGAGCCATTTTCTTCGATTCCAGAAAGGTTATGTTTAAAACCCAAAGCATCAAAGCAATTTTAACCTCAACTTACTCAATCATATTTTCTATTCTTTAGTTGTAGATAGGCCTGTATTTAAACCTCTACCATTAATTGTAGCTGTGTGATCTTGGGGAAATACCCTCAACTTCTCTGAGCTTCCCTTTTTCCCATCTATAGTAATATTTCTCTCGAGGGGAGTTGTGAGAAGTAGGAATCATAGATGTGAGGTGCCTGGCACATAGTAGGTCCTCAGTAAATGGGCACTTTTATTTCTAGAGTTTCCCTTCTTGATCTCCCCATCGTTCTCAGGACTCATATACAATTCCTCTTCCCAGAATCTGCCCTCTTGGACTGGTGGTTATCTGACATTCCCAGTGCAAAGTCTGAGGTTGCAGGGAGGTACAGGGGACAGATTGCTAGGCCCTCCTTGCCAGGTCCCTTATAGGAGACATTTTGGTCACCACATTATGCCCAGGAGCTAGGGGTCAGGGACACCAGAACAGCTGGTTGAGACCTGAATGTTCCATCCTAGGATGCTGTGACAACTGTAGGACCTACTTGCCAGTTTGCCATCCTGGATCCTTGGATGGGTTGCCGTGGCATCCCACAGACACAGCCTTCCACCCCCTCATTCCCTACCAGCACTGCCTGATGCACGTCTGACACCTCCCGCTCCTCTGCTCTAGGCAGCCGAAGCAGGTTGGGAGCTGTGTATTCTTCCCTGGGTGTGTGTGGCACTTCATGCTTTATAGAGTGTTTTCCAATCTGTGCCTTATCACCCTAGGAGGGGAGTCGGGAAGTTCTTCTCACTCCCATTTGACAAATAAGGAAACTGAGGCTCAGCTAGGTCAAGTTACATACCCGAGACAACACAGGTAGGAAACCACACTATAGTTGGCACCACCTTCAATTATCACATGCCTAATTACCCACAGCACCCTGCTGGGGGCAGTGGACAAGACTTTCAGAGATATGGCAGCTGCTGGCCTGGGATGGGCAATCAGATGCGGGTGATGTGTGCCCATATCCAGCTGGCAGATTCATTCCCTGGATGAATATGGACCCAGATGGTGAAACTGTCACTCCCTGCATGTGACAACACCGTGGATATTGGAAGACAGTGATCCAAGTCTTTTTTCCAGACAGCGTGGAGCTAGGGAAGGTCTAAGCTCTCCTCCAGGTGGCTCAGAAAGGCGTCCTGGAGATAGCTGACCTTTTGTACACCTGCATGACTAAAGTACTTGTGCAAGACATATGTCTGATGCCCGGAGCAGCTTCCCCATCTTTAGAAAAATGCTTGGGGATGAGAAGGTACCAGGTACCCACCTCCACCTTAGAGGGGCTCCTCCTAGTGAGGAAATTGGAGTGCCTGGCCCATGATAAGTGCCATGTACGGGTATTCTTTTACCATTGCTATTATTGTCTGGCTGAGAAAGCAGAACTGTGCCCTGAGCCAGGCATCCATGGACTCCTGAAGACAGAAGCAAATGCCCTTATGTCCTCATTAGAAATTTGCACTGGAGCCTCCAGAGGCTGACTCCTATGCCCAAACCAGCCCCAACCTGCCCCCACTCTCTTTCCAGGTGATGAAGTGCATCGTTGAGGTCATCTCTGACACGATCTCCAAGCCCAGCCCTATGCCTGTGAGCAAGGAGTGTTTCGAGACACTCCGAGGAGGTATGGGCCAGGCTGGGGGTGAGGGGCTGCTGCCTGCTGGACTGGGAGGCTAGGCCATGGGTGTATGGCTTTTGATGGAATCAAAAATGTAATTCAGCAGTCACTGACCAAGCACCTGCCTTGCCTAGGGGTGCACTGCAGTCTGAGTGGTACAGGAAGGTGAACAGATCAGAGGCTCTGTGCATCTGGAGCTTACAGACTAGCAGAGGGGACAAATATGAATACAATCAGCTGGGATTCAGATCAGGGCTGGAACAGCAAGCCACCAGAATGTGGCTCCCTATGGACAAGAATTCTGTGTGCTTTATCCCCAGTACCAGGAACAGCTGCTGGTAGACGCCCTATAGATAGATATGTGATGAATAAAGAAGCACTGTGGGTGGGTGTGAGAAGGACAAAGCTTTGCCAAGCAGGCGGTCAAGTCTGACCAGCTTTTGGATGGAGCCAACATTATCGCTGGGGTTGGGCGTTAAAAGTTGGAAACCAACAGGTAGAAAAATGATGAAAAGATACTCCAGGTGGAGTAGACAGCACAGCTAAGGCCTGGCGATGGGGAGATGTGCTGTGTATGGTATGAGACACCCCTATCTCACCTCAGGGCTGCCATCTCTCGGCCCAGGTCTGGGTGCTGGGACAGTGGCTGACCTTTCTGATGCAGTCAACTGACTGACACCTTGGAAAGGAGGTCATTTCACAAGTGTTATCTCGAGACCCAATCTTGCCGCTGCCACCCAGGCTTTGAGTTTCCAGAATAAAGTCCTGTGCTCAGCTGAAAATACTGATGGCAATCTCTTTCTCGGCTGTCCTCTGGAAACGACCCGTAATGCCTCTCCCTCATTGCAGATGAACGGATCCTCTCAATCCTGCGCCATCAGAATTTGCTGAAAGAGCTCCAAGATCTTGTTCTCCAAGGTATTTCCAGCCACTGCACATGAATCTGGGTAAATGCCAGCGACTGCGAGTCAGGAAATCAGGGTGGAAGGTCAAGCGGACCCTGTTTCTCTTCAAAAACTCATTGATTTCCTTTCAGGTAGAGAGTGGAAAGGGGGGGTTCTCCACGCCACCTGTTCCGACATGCCATCAGTATTGTTAAAGAGATCAAGGCCCAGGGAGGTTGCGCGTCAAGGTCACACTGTGAGTTAGGGACATGGCGCGATGAGATGCAGCTCCCTTCATACCCCATGGTCTCAGGACTTGAGCCATTGCGGTGAGGCGCATCCGAGACTAGGTGGCAGAAGGAGTCTCTTTCTTCTGGGTGGGCTACTCCCTTGCTCACGACCACTGTGTGAGGCTCCTTTGGCCATTCCTCAAACTCCCACCCATCATGGGGAAAAAATAAAACACAAGCTGTAGAACTGGCCTGGGTAAGGGACCATCATCAGGAACTAGGCACCGGAGGGGACAGCAGCATCCTCAGGCTGATGCAGGGAGAAGGGTCTCTGGATCATGGCAGCAGGTGCCAACCCTGGGCTTGAATGTAGGCACATATTTGGCTTTCTCCCAAGGGACTAAATTTATGGGGTCCAGGGCAAGCAGGGATTTCCCAGAGGGAACAAACAGTCACTGTTACCTCTTACTGCAGAGTCCCTTAGCTACCAGCCAGGTCCTGAGGGGCCCTCACTCTCTGCCTCCACCTCTGGGACCCTTTGCTCCCTCCGAGCCTTTGTTGCTCTGTGAGGCAGCAGGCGAGGCTTGTTCTCATCACCTAGGTGAGACACTGCCTCTGGAGAGGTGGTGTGGCCACCTGATGAGCCCCAGCTGGGAGGGGCAGGAACAACCAACCCCGCCCCCCATGCCCTGGCTCTCCCACTGTCAGTCTCTCCTTGGGCAGGGCTGGAGCATGACGTGCCAGTGTCCAGGTGCGGAAATGGACGCCTTCATAGGCAAATATGCCGGCGCGGACCAAGTGGGACTTTTTCTCCTGTTCTCATACCAGGTGCCAAGGAGAGGGTGCAGCAGCAGAAGAGACCGAGCAGCTTTGAGGAAGAACTCTCAGAGGTTCTTGAGAAGCAGAACAACCAGGCCGAGCTAAAGGGTCAGTGCTGGCCAGTCTGGAGACCAGGGGAGGGAGGAGATGATAACCGTGGTTACGATAGGCCGAGGGATACTGGGAGCCAGGGGTCCCTCCTTTACACCCTGGAAGGTAGCTGTTATTTCCTTCCATTTACAAAGCGGGGAAACTGAGGCTCAGAGAAGTTAAGTACCTTGTCCAAGGCATAACCAGAGATGTGAATCTGTTCTGTCTCACTCCAAAGCCCCCGATCGGTCCCTGACGCCCCAGGAGCCCGGATCTCAGTGGTCTTCCATCTGGGACTGAGAGGGGGTGCTTGCCCCGTGGCCCAGGGGCCCCCATGTTGGCCTGGGCTGTCACCCTAGCGGATGTGTGGGCCATAGCCTCCCACATGCTGGCCCGTGGGAAAGTGTCTGCATGACCGTGGATGTCTGCCATGGGCTGCGGGCGTGGGAGTAGCAGGGTGTGTGTGTGTGTGTGTGTGTGTGTGTGTGTGTGTGTGTGTGTGTGTAATTTTTAATAAGGGAAGCAGCCATGTGTCAGTGCAAAGGGCACCCCATACTTGGCATTTGAAGCTCGGATTCAAGCCTCAGCCCTGCAGCCTACAGACTGTGTGAGCACGCACAGGTCTCCTCACCTTTCTGAGAATCCGTTTGAGTTTCTGTAAACAGGGTGGAAGCCCTTACACCTGGAATCAGAGGGTCGGATGTTCCAGGCACTGCTTTGTTCAACAGTCACCATCCTAGTGATGGGAAGGACTTGCGCTAGTTAAAAGGCTCTCTTCAAGGCAGCCACAAGAAAATAAATTTTTTTAAATTTTATTTTAATTAATTTTTTTTATGGTGACAATGGTTAACTAAATCCAATAAGTTTCGGCTCTACACTTCAACAGTAAAGGCATATATATTTTTATACCGTGTGTTCACCGCCCATAGTTAGATTTCTTTCTGTGATATTTGACCCCTATACCCCATCAATCTCTCCCTTCCTCCTCTGCCCCCTACCCTCTGGTAACCACTAGTCTAAAGAAAATTCCTTAAACCCTGCAAATACTGAGGAATTGGGCATTTTCACCAGATACTCAAGACAGAAAAGCCCCATGTGGAGGGGAGGATGAAGTCACAGTAATGATGCCTCTTACACAGAGAAATTAAGGGACTTGCCCAAAATCACACAGTGGTTCAGCTGATGTCCTAACTTTCATTTCAAGGCTCTACCTTCTGGGGTCATTTTCAAGGTCTTTTTTTCTTTTTTTTTTTTTTAAATCACATCCTTCTTTAAGAGGTAGAATTACGAAGAAAGAAATACTATCCAACGGTGATCACATCAAGCCCAGATGTTGAGAGGGTAACTCTAACTATCACGGCGGTCTTGGGCTGGGGGTGAAGACGTACAGTGACGAAGATGTGAAATTGGGCTCTGGGGAGACCCTGTGTGCAGCCTGGTCCTTGGGGTCTGACTTGGCTATCTTGTTTCTGTAGAGGGGACAGAAGTGGCATCCTCCAAGGATGCTGAGGAGAAAAGAGAGGATTCCAATGAGGTGGAGAAGAATGGTGAAAACACAGATGGAGCCAGGCCCGAGGCCTCCCCAGAGCCCGGGCCGGGGTCCGAGGTTGAGGAGGACAGCCAGGCCCCAGCGGGAGAGGAGGCCGCCAATACCCACCCTCCAGCCAGCCTCCCCAGCCAGAAACACCCGAGCCCACAAGCCAAGGAGGACAGTGAGGGCCCTTCCCAAGGCCTGGTGGACAGAGAGAAGGGCCTGGGTGCAGAGCAAGGGCAGCAGAAGAGAGAAGAGGAGGAGGAGGACGCAGAGGCCGGAGAGAAGGCTGCCCCTGAGGAAAAAGGCCCCACCTCAGTCCTTAATGCCCACCCGAGCCTCGGCCACAAGGAGACTCAGAGGAGTGAGAGTATGTATGATGCCTGAGACCTCGACAAATTTGTAGGAGAGAAGGGGACAGAAGGGAGGGGCACCGCACGCATGATCTCATTCCACCTTCCCAACCACCCCCAAATAGGTATTATCTCCATTCTCAGATAGGAAACTGAGGCTCAGAGAGGTTAAGTAATTTTCCCAAGCTCACACAGCTAATTTGTAGTAAAAGCTGAGATTCCAACCCAGGTTTGTCCGACTCCAAAGCCATGCATCTCCCCTGCTCCACATGGCCCCTCTTCCCCACCCCAGGAGGTGAGAGGGGCTTTGCAGGGTGGGTGGGACTCCTCACCTGCACTGCACAAATGGGAGAACCACTGAGGCTTTGGGGATAGAGGGACAGCATGACAGGGGGAAACAGGCTTGTCTGGGGACAGTCGTCAGCTTTAACCAGGGTTTAAGAGGGACCCTGGCTCCTCATAAGGGGCTTGTCAGAGTCTTTCCTCTCTGCACAGCTAGGAGACCCTTGAATTGGGGGCTTCTGGGGTAAGAGGGCTAAAGGAAGAGGCTAGCTCCAGCCAACCCACTCCTTGGAGCTTCGAAGGGGTCCTGCAAAGCCTGATGTGAAGATGGCTTTTTCCCTCTAAGGAGAATCCACTGTGGAGAGACTGAGCTGCAGGTGTAGGGACTGGGGAAGGTGGCCCAACCTCCCTCATCTGCTCTTTGTCCACCTCCTGCTCCAGGTTGGTCCGAGGCTCTGGCCGTGGATGGAGCCAGGAAGCCTGGGGCTGAGCTTTCTCAGCCCCCCAAGGGGCAGGGGAAGCGCACGAGGTCGAGGCAGGAGGACGAGGAGCTGGCAAGGGCCTCTCGAGGCCCCTCCCGGGGCGGGAAGAGCAGGAAGCTGGATCAGGAGGCGGAGGAGCAGCTCGCCAAGGAGTGGGAAGATGCCAAGCTGGCCAAGGCGCTGACGGCCGAGAAGCGGCTGGAGCGGGAGGACGAGGAGGAGGACCCGGACCGCTCCATGAAGCTCTCCCTCCGGGCCCAGGCCTACGACTTCGGGGGCCCGGGGGTGCCGCTGGCACACGGCTGGAGCCCCTCCTCCCGCGAGGACAGCGCTGAGGTGGGCCTGCCCCTGCCGGGGCGCAGCTACCCGGAGGAGAAGAAGGAGGAGGAGGGCAGCGCCATCCGCAGGCCCGAGGTTGGTGGGGGGCGGGCGGCAGCCCCGGACCAGGCCCCGAGGTGGTGGGCTGGGGTGCAGGGCGGCTGCACCCACATGCGGCCCCTGCCCTAGGGAGCGGCCATGGTCCCCTCGGGGCCTGGGACTGGAGAGGCACTCCGACAGGGGGCCCTCAGACCTCCCCACGGAGGCCTGGGTCTGGGGCAGAGCTGGGAAAGGGTGGGGTGAAGGGCATGTCAGACGGGGAGTCAAGTGAACCCCGGCTCACAGAGGGCACCTGGTAAAGTGGGCAGGCAGGCAGACAGGAGACCCGAAGTGACCAGATCAGCACATGGAAGCCGGAGGGGTGGGACGCCGGGCTGGCCCCTGGAGGCTCTGGCTGGGGACTCTGGGGACTCTGCCCTGCAGGCAACATGGAGCCTCTGTGGGTTCAGGAGCAGGACGAGGGAATGACGGTGGTGCTTGGAGCTCCCGAGGGAGAGAGCTTAGAGACTGAGGACCCGGCTGGGACTGGCCATTGCTGTCTGGGGGATCCAAGCCCAGGGCACACAGACCCCAAGAGCCAGGAGGGCATGAAAGGAGGGGCCATGGTGTCCTGGGAAGACCCTGCAGTTGGTCCAGCCAGGTCCCCTCCTGGACCCCAGACAGCTCAGGCGCACCCTCCTCTCCCAAGTTCAGGCCCTGGCTCCCACCCTCAGTGGCAGAGGGGGCAGGGCAGGGCAGGGCCCCCTGGACCACTGGCCTGGTGGTGACTGGGTGGGGGAAGCAGGGGAAAACCTGGGTTCTGCCTCCTAGCTGTGCGGCCTCGGGCAAGTCACTCCTTCTCTGAGCCCTAGCGGTTCCCCCATTTGTGAAATGGGGGTAAGCAGTCCTCTCTGCTCACCTCATTATCGTAACCAGAACACGTGCAAGCTTGGAAAACCTGGCCGTGCCCAGAGCGACTTGGGAAGCTCCATGGGGTAGAGAGATGTAGCCCCACAGCAGAGGATGATGTGGCATCCGGGTTCCCTGGCAGGCTGGCAACGCACCCTAAGAGCTAGAGAAAGCCTTGGTGGGGAGGGGTCTGTGGTTCAAGCGTCAGTGCCCAGGTGGGAATCTGGGCCATATGGGGTGCGGGGACTCTGGCCCCAGATCCGAGGTCCCAGATGTCTTTTCTGTTCGCCCAGAAGAGGATGTCCAACCCTCTCCGGGTCTGAGACCAGGGGCTCGGCAGCCTGAGAGGAAGATGCCTCTTTCTTGGCAGGTGGAGCTAGAAGATCGTCTGCCCAGGTCCTCAGGGCTCTGAGGGGGCGGGGCTTCAGGAACCAGCGGCCTGCCCCGCTCCCCTAGCTTTTGGACGCAGCACAAGGCTGGGCACCTTTGATCACCTCCTTCCCCACCCACTGAAGCTGTAGAGCGAGGTGCCCTGAGGTGCCCGCCAGCTTCCCTTCCGCACGGGCAGAGGGAGCAGAGGAAATGGGGAACCGAGTCACGTGGGCCTCCTCCACCTAGCCCACGGGTCTTCTCAGAAAGCGTCCCCAGCATCACAGAACTCATGCCAGGGGCAACACTCCAAGACAGAGGACCCTGGGGTCCCTATTTCCATGGCAACCCTTGTCCGTCGGTTCCAGCTGGGCCCCGGGTTGGACTGTCCGCACTGTCCTGGGGCCCTCTGCAGCCTGGCATTTGGCAGAAACTCCAGGAAGACCACCCTCCTAGGTCCAGGCCAGGGAGTGGTCTTCCCGGACTCCTGTTCCGAGTCCGAGGGCATGCACTCATGGGCATCAGTCCCAGCCCTGGGGGGCTGGAAGCTTCCAGAGGCTGGGGCACAGAGCAGGCCTCACAGAATGTGCCCCAGCACCACCCTGCCAACCAGAGCTCCCCTCTGCCTGGGACCGGGGATCGAGGCCCACAGGGCACACCCTCCAACCTGGGTCACAGGCTCGTGGCTGCTCAGGTAGGGCGGTCTGCAGCAGACAGGAACCCCAGGCCTGGCCACGCCCTGGCAGCCATTGTCATAGCCTGGGCCTGGGGTGGGGGAGGGGGACTGGAAGGAACTCCAAGGGGCACCAGAGGTTTCACTTTCCAGGTGCCTGCCTGGAGCCGTTCAGGAGGCAGCAGGCCTGATAAGAGGCTGCGAGGGGCAGTGTGGGGTCAGGGCACAATACTCAGAGCAGCCCAGCAGGGCAGCATCGCTGTCCCCGTATGCAGAGGCCCCTGAGGCTCAGAGAGGCGAAGCCACAAGTCTAAGGCCACACAGCGAGTCTCATACTCCACGGTGCTGGTACAGGCCCCCTGGGCCGGTCCCTGCATGACCCTCGACGTTCTCTCCTAGGACCAGGAGCTGGAGAGCCTGTCGGCCATCGAGGCAGAGCTGGAGAAGGTGGCCCGCCAGCTGCAGGCCCTGCGGCAGGGCTGAGGTGCCAGCCAGCCCCACCAGCCAGGGCCCCGAGGTGCCCTGTGGTCCTGGCTCTGCTGTCCCCTGTGCAGGTCCTGGACAGCCAGCCCGGGCGCTGCTTCCAGTAGAGGGGTGGCCCCAGCCTGCCCGAGCCCAGGCTGCCCTGCTGCCCCCATTCTCCTCCCCTCCTGCTCTTGACCCCAGTACGCCCCTCTGCAGGGCAGACCCCAAGACTTTAAACGATCATCCTCTCTCTGAACACAGGAAGCTTTCTAGAAGTTTCAGAGCTATTGGACACAACTGCAATAACTTTCTGATCTTTTGGTGAAAGCTGAGAACTCCTGACTGTAATATTCTGTACAAAATGTATCGAAGGAAAAATAAATCTGCTCTGGGCTCTTTCCTGTTTCTTTAAACTTTATCCCTCTTGGCTCAGAGTGGGGGACGATGGATGGGATTCAGGGAAAGGGACAAGGGGAGGTCCAGTCCCCCTGGGGCGACTCCTTTCTGGGCCACTTCCTAGCCATGGGATCTTGGGCAAGTGACTTTGCACCTCCTAGCGTCATTTTTCATATCTGCAAAACGGGGTGCTGACATCTGCTTCAAAGTGCGTGGGGATTAAGTGACACATGCAAAGGGCTCCCCGGTTCCTTCTCCCCTCTTTCCCATATCCCAGCCATACCTGAGCTGGGCCAGTTTGGGAAACAGCCTCTGCTCCCCGTAGCACTGGGAAGAGGCCCTGACAGGCTTGGGGGAGTGTTTGCCACCAAGGCCACAGGCCCCCTCGGCATAAATGTGCCACTCGCTCTAACCTAGTACGTGCACAGGACGCTGGGGCATCCGAAGTCCTTGCAGTGGTTCACTAGAATACGGCACGTCTCAGTCTCGGGTCTGAGGATGATGACACTGAGGCTCACAAGGTGATGCCTGCGACACTTAGCCATGGTGACGGCACGATCACACAATCAGAAGAGACCGGGCCGGTGCACTGGACTTGCGTGGACCAGCTGAGCATCAGGGCCAACCAGTGGTTCCGCAAACATTTGTGAGGGGCTGGTGTGGATCACACAGGCCTAGGCAGGCAGACGTGGCCAGGACAAGCCCTGGCTGCAAAGAAGGCCTCCGCCCACCAACGTGGGTTTTGACGTTGGACTGGAGCTGGGATCCCCGGCCTAGCTGCACAGCTTGGGCAAGTGTTTCTGGCTCTTCTGGAGCCTCAGTTTCCTCACCTATAAAATGGAGGGAATATCTGCTATCACCTCACCAGATCACGACGGGGACTCGAGGGGCCCTGACAGCCTGGATCAGAAAACCATGACGACGATGACATGAGCTGTCTGAGGGGGTCTCAGCAAGTCTAGGCCTCTCAGGTGAGGTCCCTCCGAGGACCTGGTGCGAGGTGTTTATTTCTTCACGTTTCAGAGAAACAGGTTTACACTCCAACCTCAGCAGTTACAGAAACAAACAAACAAACACTGTTTTCCACCCGTCAGTGAGGTGCCAAACATCCACTACCAGCGCTAGTTAGCGGAGAACACGGGGCATCCTGTCCCTGAACCCACCCATCCCTGAGACAGCCACCTGCGCTGTCCTACGCTCATGGAACAAACATGCGACCAATTCAGAAGAGCCGGCGGGTGAAGGTTCTCGGCGGTTTACAGAAGCCGTGCTGTTACACATGGCATGTTTGTTCGTAGGGGTTATGATGTGTATGCATAGGCAGAGTAAGCAGCGGCCAGCCTGGGGTTCTGGTAAACACTGCTCATGGACGTGGTTGAGGCAAACAGCATTTTCACAAAGCACAGGTGTCGGCACTAGACCTGCAACTGCCAATGTGGCGACATCCCCAGGCGAGAAGCCTTTTGAGAGAAAGCATGCTGAATTCAGAGGGGCCTGACCCCATTCGAAGCCCTAGAGGAGGCCAGATGGTCCAAGGAACAGTCCCTCCAGGAGGCCAGGCCTTGGACGGAAAAAGTCCCATGGGGCCCAGATTGAAAGGACGAGGGCCCAGGCCTTCTGTGAGAAGCCAGCTCCCCTCACAACAGTGTGTGTGTGTGTGTGTGGGGGGGGGGGGGGCACACGTGCGCACACAGGGTGGGTATGTGCAATTTCAGGGCGTAGCCCAGCTGACCAAGGAGGGAGGAGCCCAGAACATCTGTCAAGGACCTGTGCGCTCTCCTTGCTTTGTGCTGAGCCACTGGGCAGGGTCCATGCTCCTGCAGTACAGTCAGCACCCAGCTCAAGGCACCTGCAGCTCGGGGACCCCTGCCTGAGCCGTGGCCTGAGGAGTGGGGCTGTTGGGGATCTCACTGGGGGAAGGATCCCCAAGTTTCTAGGGGACAGAGGACAGAGGGTAGATGCAACCCTCAGGAACATCAATGAAGCCATTCAATGTCTTTCTGCTGCCAGTGACCAGTGTGAGCGCTCAAGCCGAGGGCCAGTCTCCCGGGCTAGGTCAAGGGCAGACAACAGCTGCTTTTCTGTTGGCTTGAAAACTACAGTTTCCTGCCAGGGTCCTTCGACCTCCCATAAAGCCCGCTTGGCAGTCCTCTGGGTAGAGAGGAAATCATTTTCAAGGTTTCTATCTTCGTTGATAGGATTAAAAGCATAGGTGGGCACACTTCAAGGAGGCCCAGCTAGCCCCTCGGGACATCAGCTGGGTCTGCCTCCCAAAGGTGATGCTGAGCGGCTTCAAGCCCAGCCTGACCCCACCCAGCAGACACTGCAAAGCCCAACCCCTCCATGATGCCAACAGCACAAAGCCTCCTTTGGGAGGCTCCCCTGGGCTCTGTCCATGACGACAGACATCCAGCGCCCACACTCAGCTGGGGCTCAGTGTTTGTGGGACCACATCATTACATAATCAAACCATCTGCAAGCAGAACTTGGCTCACGACCTCTGCTCCAGGCTGGCTGCCCAGGACAGAGACCTCGCACGTGACCCTCGGAACCTACCCAAGGGCCTCAGCCAAAACGTGGCTGTGCCACTTGCCACCACCGAGACACAGGCTGCAGGGCCACAGACCCCAATGTGCCCACCGACTGGCAAAGAAAGGCTTGGGAGCAAGAGTCTCATCTCTCTGTCACGAAGCCGGCAGGACTGACTCTGGCCACGACACCTGCATGCCTGTGACCATGGACGCAGACCCTTTCCACGAGCCCTTGAAGGTCCCAGAGACTGTTCCCGAGGAGCCCACACCTGCCCCGGGGAAGGGGCTGCAAAGGCTAAGTGTGTTTTAGTGGGTCTTTCCCTGATGCAACCCCCAAGGCCAGTGACAACGAGGCTTAAGGAGAAACCAACTCTACAGTTGGGTCCTGGGACCCAATTAGGTCAGTGTGCACCCAAGTGACATTCGGGGGAGGCGTGGGGGGAGGGGGGAGTGCTCATTGGTGCCTCACCACTGTCCAGTCCCTCTCAACCAGTCCCCCTGACAGCCCTTAAACCCCCTTCAGAGATGCCACGGCTGCAGTGACCTCCAGCCCAGGGGAGACGCCTGCACACACCCTGAGTGCTGCTGGCCCCCTTCCCACCACCTGGCAGCTCCCGGCCTTTATGAAACTCAACAGCCCCACCTCGGTCTCCACTCCTGGAAAAAGCAACCAGGCCACGTCACTGGGGCCTGGACTCTAACATGCGTGAGCCTGACGGGTGACACATTACACAGGAACGTGGTACTGCACGGGGCCCTGGTCTGTTCTTGAGGCACACCGGGATTGGGGTTTCACTCGAAAAGGGAAAGCCGTTTTACTAAAAGACGGGGGGAGTGACACACTTTTAGCAACACTGGGCGAGCATGTGGGAAATGCAGTTTGATTTCAGTAGTTTATTTTGGAGACAAAGCAGTGCAAGAGGCCCGCCACGCTCTCCTGTGTCCCCAGGGATTGGGGACAGACAAGGAAAGGTGACGGTACAGACATTATAATCGGGATTCAACACTCAAGTCGTGTAAACACGGTTAGTCGGCCGGTCCTCGGGTGTCCAGGACAGTCGGGCGGTTCTGCTGGCATCTACTCCCCCCATGCCCTGCCGAGCCAGGCCCGAAGGTACCACCAGGCGCTCAGCTCTGCGGCCTCTCCCGGGCCATCCTCCCTGGACCACTCAGGACAGTCCATAGGTCTCTTCCTCTTCCTCAAGTGAAATAGAATCTTAAGACACGAGATCATGCTCAGGGGTTTCCTCTGCATCTCACCAGGGCTCACTGTCCCAGGACAAAGCCCCTCACTGTCCCCCTTCTCTGCAAAGGGGGCTGCCAACCTGCCTGGACCTCGGGATAGGTGTCTGCTGCCACCAGGGAGGGGCTGGGTGACGCTCACTGGGGACAGGGTATCCAGCTTTCTCGCCTCTGGGGACGCTGCTCCCTAGCATCTGGCTGGCTCGGTGTTTGGGGCTTGCAGTGAATACAGGAGGGGTGGACTGGCCACTGGGAAAGGGGGGACCGGACAGGTGTGGACATGACTGAAATGTACGGCAGCCTCCATCTGCCTGGGAAGGGGCCCCCAAACCGCCCTGACGCCAAGGGAAGGCTCGTCCGGTTGCCTTGGCCGAGCAGGAGGCTGCGTGGCAGGGGCTGAGGCGTCAAGCCCACCCCTCCTCCACTGCCCATCAGAGACGAGGACGCAGAGGTCCGGTGACTCTCGGAATGATTTGCCCAAAGTCATGGCATGAATCCTTGGCACAGGTGGGATCAGCCTGGGGTCCCCCGACTGGGCAGCCTCCTCCCAGGGCCCGGAGAGCAGCAGAGCCTGGTCAGGGAAGGAGGCCCCCTTGCAGGGCCCCACGTGACACGTGGCGAGGGGCCGGGTGGACTCCTGGGAGTTGGACGTGGAGAGAGGTAGCAACCCAGGGCCTTGGTGTCCCCTGGGAAGCTTCCTTGTCCTTCCCTTCCATGAGCGGGCAGCGGGCATGGAACCCAAGGAAACGGCAGCCGCAGCCTCCTGCTCCTTGGCTCACGCTTTCGGGATGGGCAGCTGCGCGCCTGCTGGTCTCAGGCCCCACCCCTCACGAAGCTGTGAGGCGGCCGGCGGAAGGGGAAACGGCTCAGGGGCACGCCTGGGACGAGGGGGCTCGGAGAAGAGAGAAGGGGAACCGTCCACTTGCTCTGTTCAGCGCCAAGAGCCTGACCAGGGGTGGCTCCCCCTCCAGGGGTCCCCAAGGCCTGGTCCACAGCAGCCATCGAGACCAACAGACATGAATGTACACGCACACTCACACACACACGGCAACCACACACACACACACACACACACACCCTCCTCACATTCAGACCTAGTGTTGAAAACACAAGCGTGTGTAAACTCCGTGAAGAGGTCTGCACAGCAGGAATTAGGCAGGACGTCCCCTCTCCATGAGGCTGGACCACTGGGGTTCTTTTCCTTCTGCCCCTCCCACCCCTCAACTAGATCATGACATCAGAAAATCAAGTTAAAGATTAAAAAAAAAAAAAAAAAAGAATCAGACTGTTGGGAATTCTTAGTAGGATGTCGCCGTCGGGAGCCGCTCGCCCAGTGGGTGTGCTCCGTGGCCCACGCCGCCCTCTGGGTCCTGGGCTCCGCGGCTACTGGGACGAGGCCTTGGTGGCCAGCGAGGCCACGCAATGCTGCTGGAAGCTGGGCGACACGGCCGCCGTGCAGCCGAGTCTCTGGTGGGGCAGCTTGGCGGTGCCGCCTGCACCCACGCCGGCTGCGTCCACCTCCGCCGTCCAGGGCGGGTCCTGGCCCATCATGCTGCTGCAGCAGCCGGGGCTGGCGCTGCACGTCCGCTCACCCGCCAGGCTGTCCGCCTGCTCCGCCAGGAGCCTGCTGTGCCTCAGTGGCGCGGCGTCCCCCGCGGCTGCCGTGGCTGCGCTCTGGCCCTGCAGCACGGTGGCGATGTGGTTCAGGAGGTCTGTGAAGAACTCGCTTACGCCCTCGTAGCCTGCGGGGAGGACAGACAGACAGACCGCGCGGAGTGCTCAGCCAGGTGACGCGGAGACAGGCCCTGGGCAAGGGGACGGGAGAAGGGGAGGGACGTGGGGACTAAGGGACCCACGGGACCCAAGGTAGGGGCTTTCGTGATTTACAGAGAAAACTGAGGCTCAGCAGGGCTGATGGAAGCCACAGCCTGGACTCAGAGCAGGATGCACGTGGCCCCCCGGCACTGGCACTTGAATTCGCTGCCTCCAGAGCATGAGAAGCTGGAGAACTTGCCGATGAGGAAATACCCGCCACCCTGCCCATTTCGGGCGCAGCTCAGAGGCTCTTCAATCACCCACCCACCGTGGGACGATGCCATCGAGCAGGGTTGTGGTGTGACTGGAGGTAGAGGTGGAGGTGGTGACACCAAAGGCCGACTCCCCACATTCTGAGTCACAAACACCCTGCACTGCTGCCATGTGGTCCGACCTCAGCTCCTTCAAGTGTCCGGGGACGCTCCAGTGGGCACCACCAGGTGACGCCTGAGCACCAGCAGCTGCTTCCAGAACCAGAGTCCTCCTCTCCCCCAAGACACCCGCGGGGTACCGCTTTGTGCCACATGCTCTGAGCACCGAAGCCAAAAGGCAGAAACTGGGCGCCCCAGAGACGAGGCCACTGCACGCTGCTGACACCCACTGCCCCTAACGAGGCGGGGCCCGCTGCCCCGGACAGGAGCGGCTGGAGCCCGCCTGGGGCCTGTGCCCCCGGCACAGACGCGAATCACACGTCAGCAGATGAGTCTCTGGGAGCCGCCCACCGAGCAGCGCAGGGATCTAGGGCAAGGATTTTGCTGACTCCCGAAAACTGTTTCTAAAGCAACGTGACACAGGGCAGGTGCCCCCACCTGCTGGAATCGACCTGGAGGGGTAAGAAGCAGGCACACCGCTGTGAGAACGAGGCCAGGACAGGAAGTGTGTGCCCGGCAAGGACGAGTGTGCCTGCTCCGGGAGGGGCTCGGGCACCTCCCGCGCCCCGCTCCGCACGGCTACGACCCCACCACCAACACGGGCCTGCTGCTGAGGGGACTGACACCCTCGTAGCCTTCAGGACGGGCTTCGCAGCAGCCAGCACACACCCATGGGAACGAAGGTTCGGGAATGGACGGGGTGCCGTACTTTCTACAGAACAGCCTGCCCGGCACTGGGCATGGCTGCCTCATCTGATCAGACTCTTACTTGTCCAGCAAACAACTGCTGTGGTTTCGAGGGAGCCCAAGGCTGAGAAGGGGAAGGAGAGGTCCCCGCAGGAACATTAAAACCGGGGGAAGTGAGGGGCGCATGTGGTACTTTCACGCACACAGCATCCCCTCACCTACTCTCCTCAGCTCTGTCCCCATTTCACAGGTGAAGGAACGAGACAAGGCGAGTTAAGTAACTGGCCTCAAAGAACAAAAAGAACCACAAACATGCCATTTCCAACAACATGGTGGACCTTGAAATAAGCAAAATAAAACAGACAAGGTTGAATACCACATGATATCACATATGTGGGATATAAACCTAAAAGCAACAAATAAACAGGACAAACAGAGACTCACGGGCATGGACGATGGACTAGTGGTTACCAGAAGGAAGTGGGGAGGGGAAAATAAAAAATCAACCCACAGACAAACAGAGTCGTCACCAGGCAGATGTGTGACTGCTAGGCACGAGCATGGAGATGGTGACAACGGTCTGTCCAGGGTCACAAAGCAGTGGCCCCGCTCATGGAATCCTTACAGCCTCAGGGAGAGGGGACCTCGGAGCACCCCATTTTACAGATGAGGACACAAACTCCTAAGTGGCAGAGCCAGGCCCTCTGGTCCCGCCTGTGCCTTGAAGCCCATGTGGTGCCGAGCGCCCCCCACCCCCCAGGACTGGGGCTGCTCTCAGCTGTGGGGCTGGGGGAAGGCCACGGGCCCCTCGGAGGCCACCAGCAAGGGCGTTGCTGGGTTTCCAGGTAGAGACACACGTGGGGAGGACAGCTGGATCGAGTCAGGCCAACACCAGGCCCGGAAGCCGTTCCCTCAGCAACTGCTCCACAGTCCCAGGGGAGGGCTGGTGGGTGCGCTTCCTGGTGTGGCTGGCAGGCCTGGGGCGGATGGGAGGCCGGGGAAGGCCCCTCAGATCTGCTCGCAGTGCCCGCAGCTCCACGTCCGCCTGGAGACACGGCTGAAAGGTGAACTAGCACTGCAAGGACCCGCTCGGGACCAGGCCACGCAAACACCACCTCCTCTGTCCCTGTGAGATGGACACCGCCTCCTCGGGGACCCCGGGTGTCACAGCCTGCTCTCGGGCCTTCCCTGACCAGCACCCGCCAGGCTCAGCCCCATCACTCTGGGCCGCTTCAGACCCCGTCCATGCCAGCACCTCTGGGACTCCCTGGGAGAAGTTGCCCATCCCTGCTGGCTCACAGTGATGGTCCCTCCTCTAAACGCCCAGGACGCCCTCATGGGGACAGGGGTGGGGGACACATGGGCAGGCTCCTTCCTTCCTTGCTGCTCCGCTCAGATGTCGCCGCCTCATGCAGGATCCCCAAGCACCCCCATTCTCCATCTGAGGGTAAGGCCCTGAAAGCTGGGCTCATGCTGCACCCCGGTCCCTGGGCCCTTGATAAATGTCAACCGAATGACTAAAGGAGCCAGCAGCTCCTCTGAGACCCGACCTCCTTGGCTGGGAGCCGTGATGCTGGCTGGGCCCGATGTGCGTGCTCTCCGATGCGTACGGGGAGGGGGTTGGGGGACTGGACACGCAACACACACGTCCAGCATCCAGCCCACGGCCTTGTGCAGCATGAGTGCTCCCTGGGCATGAGGGCTTCCTCACACTCTGCCAACAGCCTCCGAGCACCTCCCACAGGGTGGTGTCCTCCCACTGAGCCCCTCGCTGAGGCAAGATCTGAGGGGCGCTCAGCAGAGCTGGGTCATGCCAGCAGGCCACCAGGGCCCGGCGTGTGCTTCTTCTGCCAGCTCGGGGCTCCAGGAGACAACAGGAGGCCGGCGCCCAGCCCCAGGGAGCACCATCGCCCAGGGCGGGAAGGAGGGCAGCCCGGCCACCTGCCTGCAGTGTGGCCTGGGTATTTTCTCCAAGGGCCTCGGTACCCTACGTGTAACCTGGGGGACTGTATGCCCTCCAACGTCCTTTCAGCTCTTTAAATCCACAAGGGCCCAGCGGTCGGCTGAGATTGGGCCACTGAGGGCGCCAATGCTGATGGTATAGGGTCAGGCGGGGCAGGTGGAAAGACTCGTGTGTTGAGCAGGCCTACTGTGTGCACTCCTTGGCTGGGTGCACGGACTCCTTTGCTGCCCCCGACACCCTGTAACACCATTCGCAGGTGGGGGCTGTATTTACCCCAGGCCCCAAGAAAAGCGAGGGACGAAACCCGCCTGTCACCTGCCCGGGACACGGGTCCCCACGGCTCACCTGGGAAGGCGTTAATGTCGATGACGGCGTGCTGCCCCGTCTGGTTGTTGATGATGATGTCGATGCCGAAGAGCGACACGCCCAGCGCCTGCCGCAGGGCCTGGGACAGCCCCCGGATGACCTCGTCACTCGGCCGCTCGAACACGCCCTCGATCTTGTCCAGCTGCCAACACACACACGACGCGCACACGGGACTCAGGCAGCGGGTGGGGAGGTGCGAGCCACACCACAGGGACCCCGGGCGAGGTGCCCCAAGGCCGGGCCTCACCCAGGCAGGACAGAGGGGAACAGTGCCCAGCACCTCTCGAGTCCTCGTAAGCACCCGTGAGGCGGTTGTCACTGCAGCGTTTCACATAGGGACACGGGTGCTCAGAGAGGGTCAGGGGCTGGTCCAGGGCCACACAGCACAAGAGTTCAGGGCAGGATTCGTAGCAGGTTTGTTAGCCTCTGAAGCTCAACCGTGTTGGCGGGGAGAAAGGAGATGGGGTGTCGTGGACCAGGAAGACCGCGGGGCAGGGAGCACGAGCTGGGCCTCGAAGGTGGGACAGAGGAGGAGGAGAGTCACCTGCTGAGGGTGCAGTGGATGCAAAGGCACGGGGCAAGAACCCGCAGGAGAGCTGGGAGCCCGCGGAGCAGTCAGGGCAGAGGTGGGGACAGGGAGTGGGGGGAGGGGGGACGGGGGAGCCGTCACTGGCATCGCTGCACTGGCCCACCATCGCCAGAGCCTCTGGGCTGTGAAGCGGAGGGTACCGTGGACCAGCCATCGTGTGCTGCCCAGTCCCAGGGGAGCACAGGGCTCCCGGGTGGCACTCGCCAACCTCCCCTTCCCAACAAGAAGCTGACTGCAGTGTTTCCACACTAACTCACACCCCGCACAAATGTGATTCCCCAAAGAGGCCACCCTGATGCCCCTGCCAGACTCCTGGTCCGAGTTCAGCTTTCGGTGACGCTGCCGTGGGGGTATGTGTGCCCCCTGGACGCCCCTCCCACACTGTGCATTCTGTTTTGCGTCACAGCTGGCCTAGGACAGGTGCACATGTCTTCGTGGGCTCAAGTGTGGCCCTTGGCCAGGGCCTGCAAGGAAGTGGAAGGCTGCACTGGGAAGGATTTGGAGTCACAGGAACTCGGGTTCGAATCCTGACAGTGACTCCCTAGCTTTCGGGTCTTAGAGAAAAGGGCTCTGCTTCTCCGTGCCTCAGTCTGCTCATCTGCAAAATGGCACCGATGGGGCTTCCATCCCGCAGCGCTGGGAAGGACCATGAAGCCAGTGACGTGGTGGGGACAGCACCGCGCCACTGTTGTCCGCCAGAACGGGGCGCACGGCAGTCCTGGCGGGCAGTACGGGCTCAGGGGCCGGCGGCTGACCCATCAGACACAGAAATAAAGCCGGATCGAAAAGTTACACACAGAATTACCATATGGCCCAACAATTCCACTCCTAAGTTTACACCCCCAAAAGAACTGAAAATAGCTGCTCGGAGGCCAAAGTCCACAGGAGCGTTATTCACCAAAAGGCGAAAACAACCCACGCACCTGTCGACGGAGGAACGGATTAAACAGACCGCGTCGTGCTCACCACGGGACGTCATTCGGCCGCACGAAGCTACAGTGCGGAAGGATCTTGAGAACATCGGGCAAAGTGAAAAACCCGGATACAACGGGTCACACAGCACGTAATTCTGCTCACGTCCGAGTTCCAGAGGAGAGAACTCCACGGAGACAGGAGCAGATCACCGGTCACCAGGGGCTGAAGGGAAGGGGGCTCTGGGGACCCTGACTGCTGGATGGGGGCGGGGCTTCCTTCTGGGCAACAAAAACATGGCAGAACCGGACAGAGGTAGTGACTGCAGGATGTGGCGGGCGTCCTCAGTGCCACCGCACTGTCTGCTTTACAACGGCTAACTGTAGGTCGTGTGAATTCCACCTCAATTTTGTTTAAAAGAGTGAGGCTGGGTCGAGGGGCTGGGGGCAGAGCCCTGGGCCCTAATCCCAGCACCAGAAGCTGCAGCGCCAGTGGGGAGCACCTTCCAAACCCCTGCAGTGCAGGGGCCTCTCGCCCAAGCACCCCCACGCTTCGCTGCGAATGGCCCCCGCCAGCTCCGAACCACAGGCGGGGCTCCTCGGGCTGGCACCCCACTGCCTCGGCACCTTACGGGGGAAACACGTTCTCAGGGGCGATGCCAGCCTGGTGTGACAGGCACTCGTCACGTAGCTCCTGCCCGTCTCCTGGTCACTCTTGCCAGTGAGCGGTCAGAGGCTCAGCCCAGCACGGCAGCCCGACCACTGGTCCTGCGGCCCAGGTCCCCCACCTCCCAGGTCCGAGAGACCCAGGTGGAGTTGGCTCTGAGCCACTGGGCCCCCATCTGGGTCTTGTTTTCTCACCCCAGGAAGTGGGGTGGCACAGACACGACATCGTGGGACTGCGCTGAGGACGCAGGAAGCTAAAGTTTAAGGCTCGTGAAGCAGGTGTGGCCGTGAGGGGGGCTCTGGCCGCCACGTTAGCACCAGGCCTGGTGGCACCAGGTCTGTTAAAGCACGTTCTCGCCTTGGCTAAGGAACCTCAGCCCTTTGACGGTCTGGAACCCAACAGCCATCCTAGGACAAGGCAAAGGCACGGAAACCCTGCCCATGGGCGCAAACGGGAAAGAGACAGGGACATTCTCCCAGTGGCCATGGAAGACGTGAGCCGTGTTCGGGTGACCGCCTGTCACAGCCGACACCGCCAGCACGCTGGGCACTGTCCTCGTAACTGCTGGAGTCTCCCACAACCACCAGTGGGCAGGATGGAGACACCGAGGCCCAGAGAGGCAATGCTGTGGAGTTGGGGTGTCTACGCCCCTACCTAACCAGTACCCTGTCCCGGTGTTCGGAGCCTGCGAGCTGGGTCCACCTTCAGGACATCCAGCTGGGGAGGGTTCCCCGCAGGAGACAGACATGGGAACAAGAGGGCCCTCCCGTGGGCGGGCGGATGGTGAGGGGCGCGTCTGGAATGGAGCTGTCTGTGCCAGGCGGGCCTGCGGGGGTGCACAAGGAGCTTGTGTCTTAAATGAAGGGGACAGCTGACTGCATTTCCCTTTGCTATTTCTGTTAGTGGGTTCCTGAGCGAGTCATGAGCTAGGAGAGGAGGCGAAGGCCAGCCCCACGGGTGGAGGAAAGGGTTCGGGAGTGTCCCCGGGATGACTCCCATTTTATGGGGGGGGGGCGGGGGCGGGGAGGCCAAATGGCAGGCACACGATTATCCAAGAAGGTCACTTTCAGGTGGCACTTTGCTTACAGCTGTCACAGAGACCCTCTGACATCACCTAACGGTCTCAGTGGCCGCTAGTCTCACACCCTGTGCAAGAGACCAGCAGGGACGGCGTCTCCCGAGTCTGCGGAACGCCGGCCCCCTCCACCCTCCGAGAGGCGCTGGGCTCGCCCGGGGTGTCTGAAGCTTAGAACACCAGAAACCCTTTTCCGGCTCGGAACACTTACTTACATCTTATAATGCACACGGCCAGGTGCCCAGAGGTACCATTTAAAATCTGGGGGTTCCCCAAACTTCCCTGACTGTACCCCTTGTTCCTAGGGAACATGTCTCACACCTCGAGGGGCACTGGTGTGCCCTCCAGGTCCCCGTCCACGCCTGTGCCCTGTCAAACCCTCAGCACACAAAGGAATCAGAAACAAGCAAGAAATGCACAGGTGGTCGGGGCAGGAGACGATGCGAGCACAATCCCTGAGTGAACACGGGGGCAGTGAGGCCCAGGGTGGGGTCTGCTCTGGATGTGGTGGTGGGACCGGCCCGGGACAGGGAGAGGACACAGGCGAATGCTCCCAGGACGGCGAGGACGGCTGTGACTCGGGGGAGCAGGAAACCCAGCAGAGGTTCCAAGTCAGCAAGCGGTGGCAGAGGCCGCCGGGGCGCTGAACTCGGGAGAACAGCAGAGGGTGACCCCATGGCAGTTTCCAACTGCCTGCTCCACAGTCGCCAGAGAGATAAGAAGTCCCAAGCTCCCGAAGTCCCGGCTCTGGACTCAGACGGATCTGGGGTCGAGTCCCGGCCCCGTCCTAGCGAACAGCCCCACGAACAGCCTAGAGAAGCCACTCGGCCTCACTGAGCGAAGCCTCAGCCCTCAGCCCGCCTGGGCCCTGCGAGGCCTCAGGCATCCAGGAGGGCACCTGACACACAGCAGCGAACGTACAGAGACCAGCCGCCCTGACCCCGCTGCCTGCACAAGCCACCCCGGCACCCACGGAAGTAACGCAGGCTCTTAACAAACGCGAGCGGGCCCCGCGGCGGCAGGGAAGGGAAAGGGAAGCTAAGACGGCGTCGCCTCCAACCCCTTTTTATGTCAGTAGGAGCAGGTCATCGGATCCCTCGTGATTGGGGGGACAACAGCCTCACGCAGGGGGAGGAGCTGGAAACTCTCCCATCTGGAGTAACCGAGTGGTGAGCGGGCGCGGCCATGACGGTCGTCGGCACGACGGCCCGAAGCCAGCAAGGATGAGGGGCCTTGGGAACCCCTCCTGACCGCTGGCCCTGGGGCCAAGTTCCCTCCCTCCCACCCTGCCCCGCTGGAGAGCTCGGCCCTCTCAGCCGACAGCCAACAGCAGCCCAGTGTCAGGCCACACCGGGCCACCACGGCGGGAGGGACGTACCTCAGTGAGGACCGATGACGACTCCGGCTTGGACACATTGTGGCTGTTGAAGAAGATGGACTCGCGGTCTGAAAGAGCAAACACGAGAAGCCGGTTAGAAGCTCCGCAAAGGGATGGCAACTCCACGGCCCGACACCAGGGGGCAGCACCACCCCGACCACGGCCCACGGCGGCCACAGTGGCCTTAGGCTCAGCGTCCAGCAGCAGCCACCTGGAGCCCCAGCAAGCCAGGCACCTCCACCCCACGGAGACACCACACCGGGGACAGACACATGACCAGTCAGGATTCCTGCTTCAATCTCCTCCCCACGTTAAGACGACTGACTTAATAAGCCCACCTCTGCTACCATCTCTCACAGCGTCAGACCTGGTTTTCCCCAGTACCGAAGGCCCCGTTCCCAACGTGTGTGTAGTGTTTCTCATGGACACGGCATAAGACAGGGGGCTGGGGTGTGTGACTAAGTGAGCTGGCAACACTGTGTACCCGAGCATCAGAACCCTGGGGTGAGGAAGGAGGTCCAGTAATTCCGTTTAACTCAGCCCCTCCCAGCCCCTCCCAGCGTCTGCCCAAGGACCGCTTGGGAAGTGGCCAGACTGCCACGTGGCACGTGAGTATCTGAGATATGAGGGTTCTTTCTGCTCTTTTCTAACTATGTCGGGGAAACTAGGAAATCAGAACATGGGCCTCCATGGGAGACATCCGAGAAGGCACACAGAATGATCTGTTTGGCTTTGGAAGCCGGCACGGCCCCCTGAAGTGCCCACCTCCTCCCACCCCATACTCCCAGAGCTGTGCCCACCTCTACCGCACCCCACGGGGGCATCCAGAGAGGCAGACTGAACCCAAGAATAATGGGAGCATCGAGCAGGCGGCACGTGTACTCGGCCCTTGGAGAGGAAAGAAGGTCGGTCAGCTGGTAGGAAACACGTTTTTCTGCACTTGGAAGTGTGGACACGTGAATGCAAGAATCACGAAACCTCAGGCCGGGCGCCGGAAAAGGCTGCCTATCTCCATCCCGACACCCCACGAGCATGGCACCAGCCATGAGACCCCCATGCCCTCCCCGCCGACACTTTGCTCATCCCTGGGACCTGGACCCCTGAGTACAGGACAGAACGGGCCCTGGCTGGGCACCACCCTGCGCTGGGCCAGGTGGCTGCGCCCTGGCTGCCTGCGACCCCCACCGGCTCCGGGATACGGCGACGCAAGGATCATGCACGAGGAGGTGGCCTGGGGGGAGGCCAAGCAGGCAGGCGCTGAGATGTACCTGGCGTCCTTCCCGCCTGCGGGCCACACAGGCCCCTTGCTGCCCCGGTGTGCCCGAAAGTCCTCCCGCCGCTCCGACCAGAGCCGGTCCAGACGGGGGGAGCGAGAGACGGTCCCGGGGAGGAGCCTGGGGAAAATAAACACCCTGCAGGACTTGTGCCAAGCAGTTCCACAGACCTCTACTCCTGGGAGCCGACAGCCAAGAAGAGAGAGCCTGGGGGTGGCAAGCCCCCTGGGCCAGAGGCTGCAGCGGGGCTCAGGCTGCTGCGATGGGCATTCTGGCCTTTTGCAGGCACTGCCCCTTCTCATCCAGTACCAGCCTGGCCCAGCCCCACTGGGCTCAGGGCACCACCCACCCACCCCACCGGTGCCCAAGGGCAGTGGCCAGGGAGGCAGAGCAGGGGAACACGAGTTCAGGGAGGCTGAAGAGCCTGCAGGAGCCACGAGGAGACACCATGGGTGCTCATCTACACCGTGGGTGCTCAGCTACACCAGTCAGGGAAGGAGGTGAGCTCTCAGAGGGCCCACCCAGTGCCTGCTGAACTGGACAGGCCACGTCACCCAACAGCTTCTCGTGGCAAGATCAATCCAAAGTGTGGCCCATTTCAAAGGGGACTCATTGCTCCTCCTGACGAACGCTAACCTAGGGCTCTGGCTAGGCCAGCAGAGCCGCCCTCTGCGCAGACCCTCCCCATGTGCAGCCTGAGCAGGGGCCAGAGGGAATGGGAATGCCTGGGAACTGCTAACCCAGGAGATACAGGAGGCCACAATGGGGCAGGAGGGGTCAGAGTGACCCTTGGCGCCAAATCCTTGGGCAGCACTAAGATAACCCTCTGAAGATGGGCCTGGCCAGGCCTTAGTGCTCTGACTGCAGAATCATCCTGGATTCGGAGGGCCCCATCCACTCTCTGTTCCCAGTCTAGTCCCAAGACACATCAGGCCCAAGCCCAGGTGAAGGGCCATCACCACCTCCCTGCAGGGGACGGAGGGCAATGAGACAAATATTGGTGTTCTTGCCCCAAATTTACAGATAAAAAAAAAACAGGTTCAAAATAAGAAGAGTAAATGACAAGATCAGCTCCCCAATCCCCAGTAACTCAATGGTGCAGCCATGAGCTATGGCCACAGCTTCTTCAGTCTCCTTTGCTTAATCTTCATGTCTCTCTCTGGGGCGGGGGGCGGTCACAGTGCTGCAGATGGTGGCCGCCCAGGTCTCATTCCAGTCCCCATACACATATCACCTCTGCAGTGGGAGCTCTCTCACCAACGACATCTGAGGACTCATGCATCTTGTGCCACAATCCTTCATCATTTCTTCCCTAGGGGGTGGCTTCTCACCCACGAGGGTGAGAGCGATATGGCTGAGCATCAAACCTCAGAAGCTCTAGATGAGAGAGCAGCAAACTACAGATCGCAGGCCAAATCTGGCCTGCCGCCTGTGTTTATAAATAAAGTTTTATTGGAACACGGCCCTGCCCATTCATTTACAGTGTCTACAGTGCCTACAGTGCTTTCATGCCACAATGGTGGCATTAAATAACTAAAAGACCTAGAAATATTTACTATCTGGGCCTTTTGCAGGGAAAGCCTGCTGACCCTGCTCTATGGGGTAAGTGGTACCATTCTTTTACATTCCCTCAAGGGAAAAAGGCCCAAGATGGAGAGTATAACCAAGGACCTGTGTCTTCAGAGCAAAGGAAACAAGAAATAACACCACTGCACAAGGAGGAGCAGAGAAACGTGCTTGACCCTGGCAATGAATGGAGAAGGGAGTGGTCTCCCCAAGACTGTGAACCACAGGCAGAGACTACAAGGGCTCCCGGTGGCTGTCACAGGCCAACGTCAACCCCTCCATGAGAACGTGACTTCAGTTCCGGCAGAGGCAGCTGCAAGATGCCACCAGCTGTGGAGCACATCTGACTTCAGATGTGTTAACCCAAAGAACGCAGCAGCTGTGGAGGAAGGCCGGTGTCCTCTCCACCCCAGGACCAGGAGAATCCCACTCAAGAAAACCTTAACTGCCAGAGCATCACAGGGGAAGTCAGGGGCCGCCACCCTGGGCAGCAGGGACGAGAAGGCTGGGGCGGGGGCAGGGAAGGAGGCCCAAAGCCCCCTGCTCAGTCGGTACAGTGTAAAGGGCTACAGTCAGGCCGAGGTTCCCATCCGAAAATAAGATATGCGTGTAGAAAGAACAAAGCCCATGCCAGCTCCCTGGACCAGCTTTGAGGATGGACGATGCACATGCTGCAAGTCACTCAGCTTGTCCGAGCACGACATAACATTTCTCCGTCAGCTCAGTGACTCAGTTACTGAGTAGCACTCAGTTACTCAGTGTTTATCCTCAGTTACTCAGCCCAGCCCGGGTCTGCATTTCATGGCAAACTGGTGACAAGGAGATGGCCACAGGAAGACTCACAAGACACAGAACCCTCATCCTTGGACACACGAGACAGAGCCCAGCCTGGCCAGAAACTGGCCCCGTGCTTTGCAGCTGGGAGAAAAAGAAGGAAAAAAAAGCGATACTTTTTGTGTAGAAAGGAAGGAAATTGTGGTAAATTCCTTTAAAAGATGAAGTGTTTTTTTTTTTGTAAAAAAAAAGTTAAAAAAAAGGAGACTACGCAAGGTAAAGCTACTCTTAATTTAACACATTTCCCAAAGATTTAAAGAACGTGATCTTTTAAAAGTAAGGGAAAAAATAAAGAGAATTAAAAAAATAACAACAGCCTCTTCTGGCCCACAATTATGAGAATGCTTCTTGCCTGTATATAGTTGGGTACAAAAGGAGATTTGTACCCCTCGCTCCCAGGTCGACCCAGTAGGAGGGGGTGCTGGGACCAGGGTGAGGAGGGGATGTCCCAAACCCCGACAACGGCCTCGCATCCGGGAGGCCCTCGCCTGGCTGGGAAGGGAAGGGAAGACAGACACACGTGTCCAGTGTCTGCTCTTAGTGTTGCCAATGCGAAGAAGACAGTGGCCTGGAGCCACGAGGAGCGGACGGTGACAGGTGGGGGCATTTCAGGAAGACACGTCTCTCCGCTCAGATAGAGCAGACGCGGCCTGGGTGTCCCATCCCGTGATGGGGTCTCCCTCACACAGATCAGCGCACGGTGGCTGGAGCAAACCACTCCGGGGACACCCACCGCCTTCAACGGGCCTCTTGGGGAGACAGTCTTATTCCACAGACGCTGCCACTGTTCCGAAGGTTTCTGGAACCTTCCTTGGAGACGCCCTTTAGAACCACTAGGACATTCTTTTGAGCAGCCCCAATACCAGCAAATCCTCATCTCAGTGTCAGTTTTTGAACTGGCCAACAGGTCATCGGGTGTCAGGTGAGAGGCTGAAGAAAGCTTAGTTTGCGGAGCCACCAGCCTCCCAAGAGGACCCCTCAGATGCCCCAAATGACAACAGCATCCTGCAAATACCATCACCGTGTGACGTCGGAGGGACACTGAGGACCATTACCACTGATTCAAACCACACTCACTGCTGTGAGCGGGCACTCCAGGGCTGATGGTGCCCACTTCTGGCTGCCCGAGGTCCCACGGCCAGGAAGCCCTGTGGCCTGCGTGCTGACTTCTAACAGAGCATGCATTCGTCCCCTTGAGGCTGCAGAAGCAGCCAGTAAAACTCGGTGTTCCCCCATTCAGAAAAGGGAGACGTGACAAGGCAGCCAGTGCTCTGGCTTTCAAAACACGGGAGGCCCTCCCTTCCTGCTTCCTCGAAGGGTTGACCATCCATTCTGGGTATATTCCTCCCGCGTCCCATTGCACAGGGCCCCGGGAAGAGATCTGGGTGCAGAGAACTTTCAGGGGCTCCCCGGAGCTGATGGGGTTTCAGGTGACTGGAACCCCTAACAATGAACGGGATTTTCATTCATTCTCCGACACCTCTTTATGTACTGCACACAATTCTGTCAACCATCAGGTCATAGTTTCTCCCCACAGAGACAACACGGCGGGGGCTGGGGTTAGTGCCGCGTCCCAGTCAGGCCCCTGAGCTCGGGGCAGCCTGCGACGGCGCTGGCTCTGGTTACCTGAGGTGCCTGCAGAGAAGTTCTTGAGCGAGGGCCGCTGGACCACCGTGTAGGACTCCCCGACCACGAACACCTTGTACAGCACGGCGTTGTGGTTGATGAAATTCTGGACCACGCAGGGCGGCTGGATGGCGTTCAGGCCCTCCTGGTTGAACACGATGGCCATCTGGGGAGACAGGAGACGAGTCCACTGTCAGCCCACCACGCCTCCGGCCTCCGACAGAGCAGTGCATCACCTGCCACTGCCACCAAGGCCCATGCCTGGCCCTGTGGCCTGAGGACTCCCTCCAATGAGTCTCAAGCAGGCACGAGTAGAATGGGACTCTCGAAGGACACCTGGGGTCACTTCACACCCACGGTGGGGGTGGGTGATCCTGCACCGTCGGGCGCACCACGTAGGCTGGGCTGAATCTGCACCCGTAACACCGCTGTTCACACTGCAGTCCAGGGAGTGGGACCCCCAGATGTGCACTACTTGACCCTCAGGGCACCCTCGGAGGCTCTTCCACAAAGACCCAAGATGGGGAGGCAGGAAGCAGAAGACCACAGGCCAGGGGCTGGTGGGCCTGGGGTCGGAGCCTGTACGATGACGAGGGCTGCCCCCTGTTGAGCACTCATGACATGCCAGGCCCTGTCCTAACCACTGCACGTGAGTCACCTGGTGTCCTCCCAGTCCACCCGAGGTGGGCACTGTTACCGTGCCCCTTTCACAGACGAGGAAACCGGGACCCTGAGCAACTCAGTGGCTTGCTGAAAAGTGACAGAGCCTGGAATGGGACCGGGTCTGGTCTGCCCTCTGACACACTGGGTGGGCCTCAGCGACGCCTGAGAAATGGGCACACGCCGCTCTCAGTCCCTGACTCCTCTGAGGACAAAGGCCCCTGACGAGGAGGGGGTCTGGTTGGAGACTGAAGCCTGAGGGCACAGGAACAGCTGGCTCTCCGCTGTGGCTAAGGCTGGATCTGCCCGGGGCCAGTCGAGCCAGCCAACAGCCCTGGGCCACAGCTAATCCCCCAGCACACAGGCCCCAGGAAGGAGCCGCCAGATGCCTGGGGCTGCTTGGAGGGGATGACAGGGCCTGGGCAGCTGGCTGCCTGCCTGCCTGCCTGCACCGGCTGCCTCCCCTCATGTCAGCTGTCACAGAGCACTGCCACCCCCATGTGCCTGGAAGACCAGCTGGACAGAGCGGAAGGAAAGATCCAGGCTACACGGGCAAGAAAAAGTGTGAGCATCTTCTCTGCAGTAAATGTCTCCTGAGCCTCCTGCTGAGAGGAAGAGATGCTAAGAGAGCCAGACGTGGGTTCGAGGCCCAGCTCCAGCCTCGCTGCGTGAATGCGGGCAGGGAACTCGCCCTGTTTCAGCTCCATTTTCCTCCCCTGTACAGTAGCATCAGCCACCATGGGGCAGCTTCAGGGTCTGAGTTTTGGCTCACTAGATTAAAAGAGGCGGGGGACAGTCCACTGTGGAACAAACCAGTGTGCCTGCACTGGCTTAAAACCAAAACAGATATGCTGTGAAAAAAACAATCACGTGCACAGGGGTGTCCTCCTCAGGCACCCCTGAATGGGTGAGGAGCCTGACCCCCCCCCGGCCCCCAGGCTCATGCTGTGGAGGGCTCCCCAAGAGGGGGTGCCCCTCTGATGCTAACTGCCTCCCAGGAAGCAGGCAGCCCACAGCACCCACGAGCCCCGCGGGAGTCCCCAGCACTCCGGATTCCGCCCCCCTGCCCCCCAATACCAGAAGGAGAGGGACCCTCCCTGAAACAGGACACTGGGTGGGGGCAGGGGGCAAGGGGCACAT